>CAUYQG010037812.1:0-24590 GCA_963574415.1 Tarsius wallacei | reverse complement strand
TCACCCAGACTGGAGTGCAGTGGTCGCTCCCGGCCACCGCAGCCTCGACCTGCTGGGCTCCAGCGATCCTTCCACCTCAGCCTTCCGAGTAGCCGGAACTACAGGCGCACGCTACCACGCCCAGCTAATTTTTTTTTTATTTATTGTAGAGATGAGGTTTCGCCTGCCCAGGCGGGTCTTGAACCCACGGGCTCGGGCAATCCACTCACCTCAGCCTCCCAAGGCGTGGGATTACAGGCTGAGCCACCAAGCCTGGCAATGGAAGATATTTTAATACTCAGAAAGAAATTCTAAAGGTGAAAAATATATCAAAAATGAAAAATACACTAGATGGGATTCACAGCAATTTAGACACTGCAGAAAAAAATTAGTGAATTTGAAAATATAGCATTAGAACCTATCCAAAATGAAGCACATATTTTTAAAAATGCTAAAATAAGTGAACAGCTCTTCAGCAAGTGTGGGATAATATAAAGTTTTCTAACATACATAAATTGCAGTTCCAGAAAGAGAAGAGAAATATGGGAGACATATTGAAAATATTTGAAGAAATAACAGCTACGTTTTCCCCCCAAATTTGATGAAAACTATAAACCCACAGGTCCAAGCTTTTCAATGAACTCCAAGTAGAATGTTGAGTGTGCATGTATGTGCACACATACACACAAACAAAGGCAGATTATAATAAAAATGGTGAACATCAGAAAAATTTAAAAATCTTAGCAACCAGAGAATTTAGAAAAAATTATACAGAGAGTAAAAAAGATTAAAATGACAGCAGACTTCTCTTTGAAAATGATACAAACTAGCAGGTAATGGAATGGGGTAGGGAAGTCGACTTACACTTGACACCCAGAAATGAAGGCAAAATAAAATTTTTTTCAAACAAATGAAAACTAAGAGAACGTGTCACCAATAGATTCACACCATAAGAAATGTTAAAGAATGTCCTCAAGTGAAAAACACACCTTCTACCTGAATTACTCATCCCTTCTTATGACTTTGTTTCTGCTATCAGATCCACTGATTCATGTGAAATAAGATAAAACAGTTAATAAAATCAAATTGCTAGCAAAGTAATAATATTAACCAGCTTACTCCATTTTGTTTAAAACTTTTATCTTAGTTACCTGCCTGACCTAAGAATCAGTGGTGGTTTCATATTACTTCTGCCATGAGATATGACATATTGCAGGCATAACAACAATGCCTACGTGTGATTACAGTAACATTCCCATGGCCACAGACCTCCAGCTTTGTCTCCTTTGGGCAGGTTATGCTGGCCGTTGCCTGCTGACCCTTACAGAACTCCTTTGTCGTAGCGTCCATGTAATTGTATGCTTTGTTAACTGAAATCAAATGTTATGCTTTGACATTTTCATAGTTTGTTCTTATATTCTGTTAGTGATCTAACCAAGGTAACTCCATTGTATAATGATTCTTCTTCCTTGTCTCTATGTAACTACCTTAAACTATATCTTAATGGCAGAACTCCAGGGACTTTCTGATCACTGGCTATACCTACCTGACATGAAATTAATCAAAGCTCCCTAACAATCGAACTTCCCATTTTGGTTGCCAGGTCGTTAATTAATAGTTGCTATGGTCACAAAGTTGCTACGTAGCCAGTGCTGCAAATTTTACCTATAAAAGCTTGTCACAAAGCCAAGCTCAGTGGCTCAGCCTATAATTCTGCGCTTTGGGAGGCTGAGGTGAGCAGATTGCTTGAGCCCGCGGGTTCGAGACCCACCTGGGCAACTTGGCGAGTCCTCATCTCTACAATAAACAAATAAAAAAATTAGCCAGGCATGGTAGCTCACACCTGTAGTTTCAGCTACTTGGAAGGCTGAGGTGGAAGGATTGCCGGAGTCCAGCAGGTCGAGGCTGCAGTGGCCAGGAGCATGTCACTGCATACCAGTCTGGGCGACAGAGTGAGACTCCAACTCAAAAAAAAAAAATGTCTTATGTTGGTAGTTTCATATTACTTCTGCCATGAGATATGACATATTGCAGGCCTAACAACTTATTTTGAGGTCAGGTTGGTTAATTTTTGAGTCATAAATCTGCATCTAAGTGTTCCTGCCTTCCTAATCCATAACCCATTATCGGCCATGTTGAGTGTCAGCTTGTTTAGCCCTATCTTATAGGCAGGTCATCTCTGATTTAAGCAGTGTGCATGGCTCTGGTCCCTACATGGTCACCTTTTATAGACCTACTCTCTATAGAAATTGACTTTTAGTTATTACTTCCTGCTTCCAGAGCTCAGCATGCCTAGGTCTTGTGCCCCCTTATCTATATTCCCTCTCAACCAACTTCTTTTCCTGGGTTTTCTTCTAAGTGTGGCACAAATATGCACCCAGCCACATCACACTGAAGTTCAACTCCTCCTAATCCACTTAGTTACTAAGTATTTGCACACTTCTCTTAAGTCTCTAAACTTCTTTTTATTACCATCCACCCTAACTCTCCACCATCCTTGACCTGGACCTCAACAGTGCCTCTAGGTCCTCCTACATCCACTCAAGTCATTATCCACTAAAACCAAAGACTCAAATCTAATAACATCACTCCCCTGGGTAATATCTTTTGTTCTCTTTAACGTAAAATTTAAATTTTATAAGCATCTTAAGATCTTTAATAATCCAGCCTTTTCCTATAACTGTAACCTCGTCTTTTTTCATTTTCTGCCTCCAACTTTTATTGTGACCACTAAACAACAAACACTCTTTGACTGTTCCATGTTCTCTTTTGCTTCCAGAATTTGCAGAAATTTTTTCTGTCTTCCTCAAATCCTATCCCTCTTCATCCATTTCAAGTGTCATTACTTCCCTAGTAAATCACTTGCTGGTCTTCCGAGCCTGGAGTATGTGTCCCTACACTGTTCTTCAGCCTCTGGTAGAGCTAATCACACTGTATTACTTCTGTCTTCTCAAGTGAGACTTTGAGCCACTTGAGGGCAGGGGCTTCCCATCACCTAGCTTGGTATCTGATATATTTTTGGATGCTTAAAGAGATTTGTTGAATAAATTATAGCTGTTAATATTAATGACTGATTTAATGTCATTATTAATTCTTGTAACCCCACCACATCTATCACAGTGCCTCACACATATTAACCACTCAGCACATTCAGCATCATTAAGCACCTGTTTACCACTTACTATGTATCTCACATATTATCATGCCTTTTTGTAAATGTGCTCTCATTTAGTCTCATCAATCCCCCTTTTATCCTCAACTAAAAGATAAAGAAACTAAGGCTAAGAAATCTTAAATAGGTTTCTTAGGAACAAATTAATATCAGGAATGGTGGTAAAGCCTAGCTTCTCTTTCCAGTTGAAGGAAGTACATATCCAAGAATAGAGGAAGAATAACTATACAGCTTTCATTCTCTGACCAGTCTGATCTTTATCAGGTTTAGTTAGACGGAAAAAACAACATCTTTGCTACATATATTCCCCAGTAAAATGTAACAGAAAAGGAAAGAAGCAAAGAAATTGAATACTATGGAAACAGGAACGTTTATTTCCAATTCATATCTGTGAAGTCTATTGAAATGAGATGTAATTCTGAGAAGAGCCAAATTACAATTCTGGTATGATTAAGTCTTTATCTGCAAGAACATGATAGGGCCTGAGAGCCAAGCAGGAAAATTTATATTACGGTATCTTTCATCAGTGCATTGGACTGGAAAAATGATGAATGCATGGTGATCGTGGCTTTGCTTCCTGATTGGTATATACAATGTTAATGTTTTCACAGTCAAGTTAAACAGATTGGTATGTATAAGAGGCTGTCTAACTGGTATTGTAAGCATTGGCCAAAAACACAATCTGACTAAATATTTCTCATCTAAAGCAAGGTCTGAATGTTCGTGCAAAGGGATTTTGGTCAAATACTCTTTCAACAGAGATTTTATGTGGGAAATCCTAGCATAGCAACCTCGGGAGGTCATGTGATGGAGAGAAAAGCATTGTGGATTCCGAGGTCTGCTTTTCCCCTCTGCTAAAGACTCATTTTGTGAACTGGGCAAATGTCTCTTACAATGCAACCAGCAGAGCTCTTTTCTCCTCTGTGAATGGAGAGTAGGACCATATGACCTTTAAATCCTGTCAGCATGACTGATACCGAGACCCTCTAATGTCTGTCCATATTGTCACAGCCCCTAGAGAAGGGCATGGCCAGGGCGCAAGCGCTACTGTACATTCCTGAACAATATTCCTGATAGCTAATAAAAGCTGGGCTTCCCTTATCTCCTATGCACTCCCAGTGAGTAGCTTCAGGGGATCGTTGACTTCCCTGTAGTCTATACCCCATCAACTGAAACATGCAAATCTCCTTTTACTCCCTTTTTCTGAGTGGTTATAAGTTTGAATAATATAGTATCGATGTAATTGTAAGCCTTGTGAATTATATAACTTTTGTATCAATATAATTGTAAACTTTGTGATTTGTATAACCTTTGCGTAATGCATGATGTCTTAGGCCCTTTACCGCAAGCTTGATTGACACTTCTGCTGGGCCCTACTGATAAAAGCTATGAGATACCTCTGATACCTGGCACCAGGAAGTCTGCACAGAAAAATGTCACTATCGATAAATGCGGCTAAAACTCAAGTTCTATACAATGCTCTACTGGTCACATGGGTAATGTATAGTAGGTACTGACAACTCTGGTCTATAAAAGTGAACTGTAAAAGCCTAGAGGGTGAGCAGAACCATTTTAGAAAGACCTCGAGTCTGGCTCTGCTCCCAGGATTCGAACTCAGAAGTAAACTTCGCTCTACCAGTTCCCTGCCCCTTTGACTTATTGGTATCAAGGGGAGTAGCCGAGCGTTACTCAGACCATAACATGACCGTTGCTGTGGATCTGGGGGTGATCCTATCACTCCAGCAGCTGACCCATTTGGTTTCTTACTTCCTACCACACTGTCACCAGTGCTATGTGGCCCACTGGTTGGGCAGCAGTTGGGAAGCAGATACATGGAAATTAAATGAATCTAAGAAATCCCAATTATTTATACTTATTTCTCACAACCTCTTCTGGAATTTAGTGTGGATTTCTGAAGTATGTTGTCAGCTATGAGGCATTTCTAGTCTTCACTGATCCAGAGTGTCATCATCTTTAAGTTAAAGGTAAATAATAAGTACTTTTTGTCTCCATTGCAAGCTTCTTTTGCCTTGCCTTAAATTACTAGTGAGGTTTTAACATTTTAACATTTGCGACAGTGACTAACAGAATGCTTGGCATAATAGAAGTGATGCAGGAAGTTTGTTTCTCAAATCTACTTTTGTTTTTTTAGAGTGGCCTGAAGCTCAAGTAAACCAATACCCATCCCGATACAAAGACTGGCCTATACAAATGTATAGTGCCTGAATTTTGATGGTTCCTTATGCCTGGAGAAATAAACCAATTACATTTTTCTGAGTCAATCACCTCTCAAAGAAAGTTCCTTCTGCAGAACCTGGTTTCTTTTCTGTGTGTGGGTGTAGGAGAGCATCTAATTAGATCTAGGTAGTCTTAATGAGGAGTTGCCTATGTGGATTTTCACCCTTGAATTGCTTGCCCCGATCTGGGATACAGACCCATTTGACCAAGGCTCCCATTGGTGATTCCTGCCACCAAGAAATCTTAAACGGCAAAGGTTAGAGGGTCTGAGGATGATGTCAGTAGCAGCATTTATTTCATGTGATAGTTAATTATGACATTCATTTAGAAAAAAAGATAAAGAAGCTTGTTGTCATAGTGATGGCTGACTCTTCAAGTTGGATGCATAGCTCCAATTGGAGCATCTGCCTGCACAGAGACAAATATCAATTCGTTATGCATGCTATAGGAATAATTGAGATTGCACTTCTGGGGAAAAGTTGATATCGACAGGGTTTTCTGCACGTGTGCCATATTGCATCCTCTTTTATACAACCATGGTTTTCCTCTTATTTCTTTTTTCTCCCCCAAGAAAGATGTTACTTTTCAGAGACTTGGCTATACTACAGGGACCAGTGGTGATACTGACTCCTGATATCCAGGAGGACTTGAAGGTCCTAAAACCAGAAAGGTAAATGTTATCCAGGTGAATAAGCCAGGAGGCCATAAGGGCTTTATCACCTGTGCAATTAGGAGAACTTCAGCTGAAGCCCCTGACTCAAATGATTAAACTGGAAAAAAAGAAAAGAAAGAAAAGGAAAATAGTCTTTAAGGAAAAAAGAGATATTGGGGTTTTCACCCTTCTGATTCTCTTGCCATCTCCGTTTAGCCAATCTTAAGGTCCAAACAGATATGCCATGTCATAAGTAAGCTCCAGCTTATTGTCCAATCTTTATTGTGAGATAGAGCAGGTCTGTAGAAACTTTGTCTTATTTATACACTGGAGGATTTGGAGGAAATTAAAAGGAGAAGGGGGTTAGTAGGTATAAGATAACATGTATGAGCCAAGTACTATCCTAGGCCCTATTGCCTGTATTTTCCCAAATTCTACACGGAGTACAAGAGGAAATTAGTAATTTTTCCAGGGGGCATGTGGTCAGTAAGCAAAAAGATCAGAATCTTCCCATAAACTCTTAAAACCATCTTTTCCCTAAGATCCCCAAGCCCAGAACTGGCCCTGGGTAGTCATATCCTTGCCTCTTTTCCCTTATCTCTATTCTGTAACCTTGAATCTCTTAAAAGCAAAAGTATTTCCCAAATAAGAGGCTGTACCAATCCAGGAAAAGAAGAGGAATGAGGTATGAAGTGAAAGGGAGTTATCTGAACAGAAAACCAATTATTGGACCATATTGAGAGACAGGCTGTCAGATGGTCTGACTACAACAATTTCTTCTATCTGTAGAGTATAAGAGAAAAATACTGGACTGAAAGTCTTGTGATATGAGTTTTATTTTCAGTTTTGTATTGTGTGGTTCAATGACCTAGATAAGTCACTTTTCCTCTCTAAGCTAGAATTTCTTCCTCTTGTAAATTAATGGTAGGACTAGGTCAGTAACTCCAATATGAGGAGGTGGGTAGTATGTATCAAACATCATCATCCTAAGGAAATTTGGGGAGGAAGATACAGTTTGGTACTCGGTAAATCCTCTCCCCATAAAAGGAATATAGCAAATGCTAACATAGCAAAACTAAAGTCCCCTAGAAGTCATATACAATCTATTCCCATAAACCTCAAAATAGAAACAGAATATATGTAGTAAAAAAAAAACTGTATTGTATCAAAAACTTTGTGGGGGAACATGAAAGGAATATAAAAGAACTTTTAATGACCCAAGAACCCAGGGACTCCCCTTCCCCCAAATTGCCAGTAAGCACTCACTGGAAAGATTGACTAGTCATTTGGTCTAGAAAGACTAAATACCACAGAAGGACAGTGGTTGAAACAAGGAGAATGCTTTGCAGACTCAAATTCATGGGTGAGTACCAGGAGCTCATAAAAGCTCAGATAGTTCCAGAGTGGTTGCCAAAGTGGTCTGGAACCTATAAACTGTTGAAACTAACCAACCAAATATCCCTTCCAGAAAAAAAAATCCCAGGACTGAGGAGAAACTGCTGAGAACAGAATCCAAATTAAGCAGAACAGACAATGGGAATAAAGAAATGAGAAAGTCAGCCGGGCTCGGTGGCTCAGCCTGTAATCCCGCGCCTTGGGAGGCTGAGGCGAGTGAATTGCCTGAGCCCGCGGGTTCAAGACCCGCCTGGGCAACTCGGTGAGACCTCATCTCTACAATAAATCAAAAAAATTAGCCGGGTGTGGTAGCACACACCTGTAGTTCCAGGAAGCCTGAGAGGGAAGGATCACCTGAGCCCAGCAGGTAGAGGCTGCGATGGCCAGGAGCGGCCACTGCACTCCAGTCTGGGTGACAGAGTGAGACTCCAACTCAAAAAAAAAAAAAAAGAAAGAAAAGAAATGGGAAAGTCTAATAAAACAGGATGGAGAAAAAGTCAGCAAATCTTAGAAAATATGAAGCACTTTTGCCCCCAGAAAACTTCCATTTCCCATAAGACAAAAGAAGAGAATGCTCTAGAGCTTGGGAGCTAGACAGATTGTCCTGACGGTATAGTACTATAACTTCCAGTCATACACTAGCCACATGTGTCCATTTTAATTCCAAGTAAATTAAGTTAAAATTAAAGTAATTAAGTTTTACTAAGTTTGAATTAAATGAATATTTTAGTTCCTCAGCTGCACTAGCCACCTTTCAAGTTCTTGGTTTTTTTTTGGAGTAAGAGTCTTACTGTTGCCCAGACTAGAGTGCAGTGGCATGCTCACAGCCACCACAGCCTCGACCTACTGGGCTCAGATGATCCTTCTGCCTCAGTCTTCTAAGTAGCTGGAGCAATAGGCATGTGCCACCATGCCTGGCTAATTTTTTCTTTTTTTTATTATAGAGACAAGGTCTCACCAAGTGGCCCAGGCTAGTCTTGAACCCTGGGACTCAGGCAATCCTCTGACCTCCGCTTCCCAAAGGGCTGGGATTACTGGCGTCAGCCAGTGTGCCCAGCTACATTTCAAGTTCTTAACAGTCACATGTGGTTAGTGGCTGCTGTACTTCCGTGTGCAGAACCTTTCCATCATTGCAGTATGTTCTATGGAACTGTGCTGGCCACCTAACAAGTAACATGAGCACATAACATAAATGTAGCCAAATCCTACACAAGGTTATAAGATAAAATAAGTAGCAAAATAATGTACTTATAGAACAGGAATTGGCAAGCATTTTCTGTAAAGATTGTAAATATTTTAGACTTTAAGAGACTAGAAGATAGTCAACATCTAGGTAGATAGTAAAAATTTTGAACTTGTGTGTGCCTGCTAGTCTCTGACACAACTACTCAAGTCTGCCAGTGTAGAACAAAATTAGTCATAGACAATAAGTAAATAAATAAGTGTGACTGTGCCTCAATAAAGCTTTGTTGACAAAAACAGGTGATGGGTTAGATTTGACCTTCTGGCTTACTTTGCTAACCTCTGCTATAGATCATGAAGTTATGTCGAAAAGATCCACAAAATAAATGAAAATGGTAACCTAATAACAAAATCAGCTAAAAAGAAAGAAGAGAATAAGTCTTTAGTCTATAAATACAATGAGCATGGAGAAGACTCAGGAAAGCTGATAATCTTAGGCTTCAAAAAAGTCAAGAAATTTTGAAGAAGAGAAAAAATATAAAAAGTGTTATTTGTCCACAATACATTAAAAATAAAAATTAAATTTAAAAAAAAAAACCCATCTGAGGCTGGGCATGGCAGCTCATACCTGTAATACCAGCACTTTGGGAGGCCAAGGCAAGAGGATTGTCTGAGCTCAGGGGTTTGAAACCAGTCTGGGCAACTTTGCGAGACTTTGTCTCTACAATAAATCAAAAAATTAGCCAGGTGTGGTGACGCACACCTGTGGTTCCAGCTACTTGGAAGATACTGCAGCCAAAGGATCGCCTGAGCCCAGAAGGTTGAGGCTGCTGTTGCTGTAAACATGCCACTACACTACAGCCTGGGCAACAAAGTGAGACTCCAACTCAAAAGAAAAGAAAAGAAAAGAAAATTCCATCAGCCAAGGCGGTACATGCCTGCAACAAACAGAAACATCACAACACAGCAACCATGAGCAGGGAAGAATTGGGTTTGAATCCTGGCTCTTCTAATATATAGTTTTATGGCCTTGGGCAAGTTATTTGATCTCGTACTAATTTTTTCATCTCTAAAATGACAATAATAAAAGTACCTACCTTATGCAGTTGGTGTGAAGATTAAATGAAAACAAAGTTTATAAAGTGCTGAGCTAGACAGTGGTTGGAGCAACTATTCAGTGAATCTTGGCTGTTGATATTCTGGCAGGTATGAGAGATAATAGTGTGGTTCTTCAATAGTCTTGCAAGATCCACAAAGGAGAAGTAAATTGAAATGTGAATTTATCATCACAATCAAGGCTCTTTAAGCTAAGGGAAATACTGTAATCTGAAACCTTCTGTTTTCTTGCCCCCAGTCTTCTCAATTTAAGACATCTTCCTCAGAAAACATTGGGTAAAAATGGTGAGTTGAAAATGGGCATGTGGTTTTGCTCCATTCTCAAATCCCATTAAAATAATAGCAAAGACATATTTTAAAAGGCAAAAATTTATAAGAGTAGAGAAAGTGAAAAGAGGCAAAGTTGCAAACAAAATTTTAGAAAGTGAAATGCAAGTAAATGAGTGCTAACTAACTTAATGGCCCAGGGAAAATTGAATCTTAAACCAGCACAGGTGAAAACATTAAAAAAAACAACTATTTACATGCAGAATCCCTCAAAAATCATACAAATTCGCAACAAGTACCGTAGGAACTGTGAGTGAATATGCTTGCTTAAAAGTCTACGTATAACATAGATCCCCAGACCCCATTCCCTATACCCTGCAGCCAGGTGAATGCCCATTCCTATACTAGTAGAAGACTGGAAATGTTGTCTCTGGACAGGATAAAACAAATGTTCACTAAACTAGGGGTACCAGGCATGGCTGACAGTGGTCATCATATTGAAAATAAAGACAGTGAGAAAATGTAAGCGCTGTGAATACTAAGGTCTCCAGCCAGCTCTGCCAACACAGCTCCAAGAATCCCCGTGTAAGACTGGAGTATTCTGCCTCAAAAATATGATTAGCCTAAGGAGAAAGATCTACAGATATTGATATAAAATAGCCCAAACTCACCATTAGAGCCCACAGTCAACAAGTCCCACCTTGTGAGTCAAGAACTGTTCTTGTGACCTAGTCTAGTCAGTTTTTATTGTTCTCCAAGGATCACTATCTATTTCTAACTTGAAATACAGAGACAAAAACAAACACAAAATACACCTTAGAGAAAACAGACATCATGCAGGGAGAAGACAACTTAAAAATAATATATCTTTGGAGACTCAAGAGATGATATTGCATTCATGAGAAAAGAAGAGGATGCAATTAAAAAGCATACTCAGAGACAAATAAAAGAGTACTCAAAAATCGAAAATATGACAGCAGATATATAAAAATTCAATAGAAGAAACAGAAGTTAAGGTTGAAGATGTATACTATAAAATAGAACAACATGACAAATAGAAAAATAGGAATGATTAAAAAAAATAAAAAGACCAGCCCTTGGGGGCTAATGTCTAAATAATGACATTTCCAAAAGAAGAGAAGAGGAGAAATTGAAGGGAGAAAATCATCAACCAAATAAGTCAGAAAAAAATTCCCTTAACTGAATGACACCAGTTTCCAGATTGGGGGCCCGATACAATAGATTATAATGATGTAATGGGAGAGGGAGAAGGAGGGGGAAAGGAGGCAAAGGAGAAGGAAGAGGAGAAATGGGGAGGAGGGAAAAGGAAAGGGAAGTGGAGAGAGGGAAAACTCCAATAACATACAAAGAATCATGAATTGGAATGGTTTCAGCCTTCTTTCCACAGGCATGTCAGAAGCTAGAAAATTATGAAAGGGAGCATTCTGCATGATACCATTCCTAATATGGAATATCATAACCAGCCACACCATCAGTCAGGTGTGAGAATAAAATGAAGATGTTTTCAGAGATCCAAGTTCTCAAAAGTTTACTTCCCATATCCTTTCATCCTGAGAGCTCTGTTCTGCCAAACGATGTACTTTCTTTAAACAAGGGAGAAAACCAAGAAAGAGGAAAATGTGGATATAGAAAATAGGGAATCCAACATAAAAGGGATGTGAATCCTAATGATGATGAAAAAGATGACTCAAAGATGCAATTATGCACCCAGCAAAAAGATTAAAATCATCAGATTGGAGAACAATAGAAGGACCAATACAGAACTCATCAAAAATATATAATCGATAAAATAACTGATATTTCTGAACATTTTTGAGAGAAAGTCTAGACAGATAGCATAGGTTTGGGTGAATTAGATTGCTCACATAGAAAAACCAGCAAATTTTAAAAATACAAAACAAAACAATCATTAACCCTAAAGAAAATAAAAAGTTGTTCAGAAAGGAGAAATGATCAGTTGAAGCTACATGATTCAGCTGGGGATAGTGTTCGCATAGTCATAATAATAAACAGGATATTGATCTAGCCCAAATCAGATATAATTGTCATGAGAAGATTTGTGTAGTAAGAAAGCATGTTTGTATGTGACGTGATCATGGAAGAAAGCATGTTTGTATGTGACGTGATCAAACTGAAAAATCACAAGTGGTACTATCTGGAATTAATTGTTTTTTTAAAGTAGCTAAAATAGGTGAAAGTGGTTGTGTTGGAGAGGGAGACAAAGAAGGAAGTAGAGGAAGGTGACTACTGCTTTCTGTAACAAATATTATGGAATCATGAACTTTAAGTGTAAGTGTATAACTTTTATTAAAACAAGTACAGAGCCAGGCCCGGTGGCTCACGCCTGTAATCCCAGCACTTTGGGAGGCAGAGGCAAGAGGATTGCCTGAGCCCAGAAGTTTGAGCTCAGCCTGGGCAACTTGATGAGACCTCGTCTCTACAATAAATTTTTAAAAATTAGCCAGGCATGGTGGTGCATGCTTATGGTTCCAGCTACTTGGAAGGCTGAGGTGGAAGGATCATCTGAGCCTAGCAGGTCAAGGCTGCAGTGGCCATGAGCATGCCACTGCACTCCAGCCTAGGCAACAGAGTGAGACTCCAACTAAAAAAAATAAAAATAAAAAATAAACAAACAGAAACTAAAAAATAGAAGTAAATCTTCTCAAATGGGGCATGAGCTCTCTGCTTATGGACTTCACTTCTGATTCTGAAGGGTATCTGGATAAGTCAGTATATTGTCCTCATCCATCACTTCTTAAACAGGAAGCATGTGAGGAAGGATGTATTTGTGAATGTAGTTGCACTTACCGAACCATATTTTAGTGATTCATGTTCAAAACAATCACTGTTTTTATAAATCAATCTCACACAATTTTTTTTCTAAGTAGTTCTCCCTTATCGCTTACTCTCGAGTTCTTATGTAGCTGCCTTGTGGGTGAAGGGGTGGGAAGGGAGAAGCATCTAGACAATTAACTGGGTAGCAGTTAACAAGGTGGTAACAGCCAGTGGTCAGAAGAATGTAAATAACAGCAATCATAACTACCACATGAGTGTAGAACTTCTAGTTTACAGACATTCACATCCTTTTTCAAGAAATGCCATAACTGAGAGGAGCATTGCTGTGTCTATAAGACAGCCAGAGCATAGGCACTCTAAATAAATAGTTCCATCTAGACTCCCAGCCAACAGCCAGGGTCAACTGCCAACCACATGAGTGAATCAGCTTGGATGTGCAGCCCTTTCAAGTCAGGTGAAGCCAAACTCATCTTCTAGCTACTTTAACTCCAGAGACCGCCTCCCCCCACCCACCCCATGCAAGAATCACCAGGCTAAACCTAGTCAGTCCAAGGAACCACAAAAAGTAGTAAGTTTTATTTTAAGATGCTAAGTTTTGGGTGGTTTGTTATGTAGCAATAAAGAATCAGAATACAGATGATCTACATCAATCCCCTCGTTTTTACCAATAGGAAAAAAAATATTTAGAAAAGTGGGTGGCTTCCCCAGGGTCTCACAGCAGGGTTGTGGTTGATTCAGGTCTCCAGATCTTCAGGCCATTTCAGTCACCAAGGCCACTTAATCTCTACTAAGTACTGCTGGTGTTTTCTCCTCCTCTCCTTCCTCCTCTTTCTTCTCCTCTTTCTTCTCTTCCTTCAACTTTTTGTTTTGATATTTCAAACTTAAGGAAAAGTTTCAGGAATAATACAAAAGACTGTCATATACTCTAGCCAGAGTCACCAATTGTTGGCATTTTATCTCCTTTGCCAATGTTCTTTTAAAGAGAACATTTTCCCATAGGAAGGCTGCCCATAAAATGATTCCTACTGTGTGGTTAGTCACCACTCAGATCATCCCAGCGGGAATGACAGCAGAAATAGGCACCTGGGAATGAGAGGAGTGTAGGAGGGAAAGCTGTGGAGTAAAGAGGAATGTTAATCAAGAAAAGAAGACATAAAAAAGGAAGACCAGAATCACTAAAGACCAATTTGTCTCCATCACATGTTCCCTGGGAGCTGTTCCTTAAACTAGTCTGCCTTACTGAATATACATTTAACTTGAAGTCTGAAGGCACAATTTTGAATCTTGCCACTAGCTGTATGACCTTGGGTGAGTTTTCTTCATATTTCTGAGCCTTAGTTTTACCTTTCTTCATAGGCTACACTAAATAAATCAACTGATGTGAAAAGGCTTTGTGAATAGCTCTGAGTAAAGAAATTTTAATCATCTTTATCTGATAAAATTATTTGGGGAGCTTCTTAAAAATTCTGATGCTATGTCCCTATTTTTGGAAATTCTTATTTTAATGGTATGGGGGTGGGATCCAGTTATTATTGTTTTTTCAAAAGCTTCTGGATAATTTTTAATGTACTACCAAGTTGAGAATGACTGTACTAGCATTCAGGATCGGCTTCAACTCTCAGAACTCTTCTGGAGTGGGCTAGATGTCCTCTGCCCTGTGACCTTTTCCCACTTCTGTTCCCACCCTCCTCACAAAGGTGAAACTTCATAGTTAGGAGTAACCTCCATTCTAAGCCCCATGTGCCTCCCATTTATTTCATCATTTTATTTCTGCATTGTCCATTTCTGCATCCCCTGAAAATTCATAAAGAAAAGATTGCTTCCTGGAAGCGCCTTGTATACTCTAAATCTAACCATAACTAGTCAGAGGATTTTTGTTTGTTTGTTTCCACCAGAGTTTAACAGCTGTCACTCTTCCCCTCTGAGATTATATACCTAATTGCTACTGTACAAATCTGTGCAATTTGGGATTGGCAGGAACTGACTCACATGCAAATACCTCTGATAAGATGTGTGGGAAGGATTTTATATTCCTTAGTGGTCTTAGCAGGACAGAAAAATAATTTTGCAGATGAGTATAACTTTTTGAAATTACAAATATATTGTTTCTGGTGCATTTCTTTCTTTCTTTCTTTTTGTTTTTGACTACAAACATTCCTGAGATGAACTGTTTACACATTTGGAAGTTAAATTCTTCCTTCCTTCCTCCCTCCCTCTCTCTCTACTTCCTTCCCTCCTCCCATTCTTCCTCCCTTCCTTCCTTTCAGGCATTTACTGAGCAACTGCTTTATTAGGACTGAGGATACAAAAATGAATAAGAATGTGTTGTGCCCTCTATAGGACTTTAGTCCAAGGATAGAAAGACAAACACAATACAACTGGAAAGATGTCATAATAGAGTCGCACATACTTCTGCAGGACTATTTACTTTTGTTCAAGATATTTACAGGAGAGAGGATATTTTATCTGAATTTGGAAGGATGTGTTAGAGATTTCTTCAGGCAGAGACTTAGAGAAAGGTATTCTGAACAAAGGAATAGTATATGTAAAAGCCCAGGGCATGAACTAACAGTGTGTGTTAAGAGAATTGTCAAAAAAGTTTAGAGAACAGAAGGGTTTTCTTGGCTCAAGAGAGGTGAACGGAGATTATTGTCTAGGACTTGCTGCAGGAGGACATTCTTAGGGGAAACATTCATCTTAATCCACTTTGGGTCAAGATCAAGTTGGTCTTCCATTTCTCAGGTCTCCACTTTATTTTCTTAGTACCCACACAGGCCTGCTGATTTGGAATTCTCCAGTCTCACCTTAATACTGCTTACCCCTGTACTAACTGTGCTCCAGGCTCTCAAGCATCCTTTTTGTTCCTGAGTGTAAACTTATTCCTGCATCAGGCCCTTTGCTCTTGCCCATTACTTTGCTTTTTCTTTTGCTTGAGATTCAGGTCTCAACTAAAATATCACCACCTCAAAGAAGCCTTCTCTGACCACTCTGTCTTCAGTTAACTCCCCCCAGCCAGTCACCCTTTGTGATCTCACCTGTAAAACTTTATAGCAGTCATCATTACTTACATTGATACAGTTTGTTTACTTGTTCATATGTTATTGTCCATCTCCCTCTTATGGAATATACATTCCATGAGATAATGGCCTATATCTTGTTTTCTTGCTGAACCTCCAGAATTTAACCAGTCCATGGCACTTGGTAAACATTCAACAAATGTACCAGATAAAACAGATTGGCACATACTTTTGATTGAAGCTACCCCTTCCTAGGGACCAGAAAAGTGCTCATGCCTTTCACTCCCATGTCTAGTACTAAAGTATCTCAGAAGCAAGATCAGAATTGTGATTGATGAGTATGGAAGAAAAACATTAAAAGAAACTGAGAGCCCTAAGGAATACACTGGCTCGACGAGGCATGAAGAAATATCCCTGCCCTGCAACAGAAATGACTTGTCCACCTACACCCAGAATACAGACAGCTCCCATCCTCAGTTTCTCCCTCCAGGCAATGCTGGAGGCTCATCTGCCTCTCTGCCCTCATTTTTCAGTTTGCAACATCACTTTTCCTGGTAGACTGTCTCCTTAGTTCTTTAGTCACATTGCTATAACAGTGACTCTGAAAGGTACCACCTCTTCATACTCTTCAGGATTCAAGCCACATGCACAACGTGGCCAAGTGAAAACAGAGCAAGCACGTTGTATGCCATGTGGGTATGAGGGTGACACAGAGTCACAAGAAGCAGAGGGCTGGAGTGATGAGGGGAGACAAAAACAGCTATCACCCTGGGTGACTTGGCTGCTTCATTAGTTGTTCATTTCTAACAAACCTTTCAGGGTTTGAAGAGTGCCTTTTTATATATTTCCAATTTAAGTAAATCCTACTAATGAAAGCATTTTCCAAAGCCATTTTCTTTGGTTAAAATGGAAATCAATTCAAAAAGCATCTTTAAAAAAGAAAAAAAAAAAAGCAAAATAATCAGAGGAATGTGTTTATTTTATCTTGTATCCAAGGAAGGAATACTTTACATGTGCTAAAGACAGAGTCCTCTCTTTCTGGGCCTTGAGTGCTCAGAAGTGAATCTTGTAGCTAAAGGCAAATTTTCATTTCAGCCTTCTAGATGGCTTTAATTACCTGGCGGAAATCACAGAAGGTGATGCCAAGTGGTATTTGGACCTGTCATTTTCTTTTACTGTTTAGGAGATATAGATATTTTCCACTCTAATGTGGCAAAATATTCAATCAGCTTAAATTATGCATGCATTCCAGATCAAGCCAGCTAGATGTCAGGAGCAATTCAATATTTTTTTGAAATTGGGAATCTGAAAGCCAGCAAGATAAAAGTTTAGGAGAGCTAGATACAAATTAACCTTGCAATATGGGAAAAAACAAGCAGAGTAGTGAGAAAACTTTTTCTCCTTAACCATGCCAATTGCTGGGATCACTACACAACTTTCACTAGTAACATTCTGGCAGTATTGAACAGTTTTAATTTCCAGTGACTGCCTGGAATTTCTAAATCTTCATTTTTAAAAATAGATGTTGGGTAACATGTTATATTGTCACTTTGTGATTGTGACAATGTTGCCACTTCTCTGTGTGATTGCATTCATTTTTCAGTGGAGAAAACTTTGCAAGGGTCAATATGACTATATGGAGGTGGGCTTTGGCATTTCTGGCTACCTTAAGTGTATAATTGATTAATTCTGGGAATTCAGGAAACATTTATAAAACATCTACTATGTGACAAGAAATTTAACTGGGGTTGACATGGATGAGACATTAGCCCTGCATACAAGCCATTTTTAAACTCCTGATATAGAACCCAGAAACGCTGATGTAAAGTAGAATGAAAAAGCATCATGGAGGCATTGCAAACCAAGGGCTTATGGTGGGGATATAGGGAAAGGAGATTAATTATGGGTCAAGGATCCAAGGAGAATTTGTATTTTAGCTAAAACTGTTAAGGTTGTTTTACATATATATATATACATATGTGTGTGTGTGTGTGTGTGTGTGTGTGTGTATGTGTGTGACTAGGGAAGGTACTCAAGACAGAAGAAACTACTTGAGCAAAGACATGGAACTGTACAAAAACAAATTGTGCTGTGTCAATAGTGAGTGTGGTTGGAGACAGGACGTTTATGACACAAGGAGAAAAAGTGTTGAATGAGGGAAGGAGAGATGAGCAAAACACAGTGAACTATGAAAGAATTATGGAAAACTTGGAATAATGAGCTGAAATAGTTATTTGACCAATGTTTTAATAAGAGAGAGCCTCCTAAGGCTTCTGTTATAAACTATGTGTTTCATATGTTGAAATACTAACCTCCAATGTGATGTTATTAGGAGGTAGGGCCTTTGGGAAGAAAATAGATGACAGGTGTGGTACCCTCATGAATGATATTTGTGCTCTTACAAGAAGAGACACGAGTGCTTGATCTCTACCTCTCTGTTCTCTACCCCATGAGGATACAATGAGAAGATGGTTGTTTGCAAACCAGGAAGAGTGCCCTTGCCAGACACTGGATCTGCCGGCACTTGATATTGAACTTCCCAGTCTTGGAAACTGTGATGTTTTGAAATGTTTGTTGTTTATATTAGCCAGTCTATGGTGTTTTTGTTATGGAAGGCTGAACTAAGACAGCTTCTGAGCAAAGGGATGACAGAATTTTTGGAAGATATTTAAGCTGCAAAGTCACAAGGGCCTGGGCCAGGGCAGTAGCTGTCAGAATGACGTGGAGGACCAACAGCAATTATTGCTGACCCCATTTTCATCAGCTAGCACTATACAGTGCAGGACATTAAAAACAAAGAGATAAATAATCAGGATTTTTAGCTTCAGGAAGTTTTCAATGGACTAATATAACATCTGACCAGCTTTGCTTCCAGAGACTCCTGCTCATACCTGATTGTATCGCTAAAGCTAATAACAAATCCCTAAACAAAAAGTGAAAAGTTCAGATTTTGATTTAGAATACATATTTGCTAAAACCAGATAGTTTGATATTTTGAAAACTGCAAAAATGAGATTATGCTCTTTCTCTTTACTTAAATATTTGCTAAAAACAAACACTAACCCCAATAAAAAATGAGACATCTCCTTGCTCTGCACTAATTTAGATTCAGGAAATCTGGGTTCTAATTATATTATTTACCCACACTGAACCTCATTTTCTTTCTTTGTAAATTAATAATAATCCTTGGTCTTTCTTCTTCAAGTGAGATAGTGGATATTAAACTGTTGTGTAAGCTGTGAATATTTAAAAACTATCATAAATAATAAAATTTTTGGCAAAATCAAAATTTCATCGTAAGACACCCATAGTAGGAGATGAATTGAATCCCTCATTCCTTTGCTCCACTGTTTAGAAGCTCCAAACTTGAATACTCCTGATTAACCTATATATTGCTAACAAATTATATTTTCCTAAACAGTCTGTAATCTCAACACTGATTAGAACCATGCCTGTTATTCTCAGCCTTTTCACACAATATCTAGCACATTTTCTGGCACAGAGTAGGCACTAAGTAGAGACTGGTTGAATAAGTTAACAACTAGTTAATAATTGTTATTGCTTTTATCTTCATATTAGATGCAGGCTATTTATTTCTGGTTTTGAACCACTCAATTATCAGTCTCCATTTACATTATTTTTATTCCTTCCATTCAGAAAAATAGTTGAATATCTATGCTATGCTCTGGATACTATGTTAAGCACCAAAGATAAAGTGGTGAAAACAAAAATGACTCAGTGCCTGCTTTAATAGAGATTTTAATAAATACATTGTTATTATAGCCAGTTTCATGGATTTTATCTTTACCAAACTAGTTATCTCTATATAATTATTTTCTATTAAAAATTAAATAAAATTTATGACCCTGTTATCATTTGAAATATCTTGGGATAGCTCAAATCCAAGTTGAGAAAAATAAATAAAATTATCTGAGGAATGAGAGTAGTTTTAAATTATAGGATCCAGAGAGACATTAAAAATGAGACAACAATTATATCCTACTTTCTCCTTGAGCTATGTGTTCATTTCTATAAATTAACCTAAGAATGCCACACCAGACACAGCAACCCATACCCTATAGCTTGACAATGTATAGCTGGTCACTCATCAATGTTATTTCTGTAAACCAATGAGAATTCCTGACAAACAACTTTGCATCAGCCCACTCCCTGACCCCTTCTTTTGCCTTATGAAACCCACTTGTAACAAAGAGCAAATGAAACTCATATCCAAGATTATTTAAATCTGAGTTTTTTAGGCAGCTGTCCTCACTTTGGCTCAAGTAAACTCTTTAAATTACACTTGATGGCTCAACTTCTTCCTTTTATGTTGACATTTCTTGTGCTTTAAGCAGGAGCCATAGTGACTCCCCTCAACCACCCAGGGTTTCCCTCTGAAAGCAACTCTTGGTACCAGCATGAGCTGATTGCATTTTCTTCATCATCAGAAGTTTCATGGGTGAGTTCTCCTGAATTTGGACCTCCCACTCTTTGGTTGATGGTCTAGATTTTATCTGATTTTTTTTCAAATTCCTTTTCCAGCAAGAGCTGGTGCTTTGGTCCTTGTGTTTGTACAGAAGATTTGAGTAAAGAGTTCTGCAGAGAACTGTCTTTTCTCTGCCTCTGTCTCACAACAAAAGATTGAGTCAAAGATTTACTGCCTCTGCCTTAGGACTGGAGGTTTACATTAAGAATTTTCTGCCCCTATCTCACAGCAGAATGTTCGAGTCAAAGGACTGGCATTTAGGCACCAGTGGTTTCATTTTACATAGTATGCTTTTATGATTGCAGTCTTTCCTATTGCTTAAATAACTGGAATTTATTTTTTATTTGTGACCTACTCCTATTAACTCCTAACTGAAAAAAAAAAGGTATTTTCTCCCTCTGACCCATCCGAGTGCTCAAGGTGACTGGAGACTTTGCTGAGGTGTCAGGGCCATTGTCCATGAGGTAAAGCAGCCTCGTGGGGCACTCACTACCAGAAGAGCATCTTTAGAGACCTCCTTTTCTTCTCTTCCAGATGGCTATGATATGAGGGACTGATTTCTCATTCCTTGAGTGGTCTGTTGCTGCTTTGTCATTAAAGACAGTCCAAGCCAGGCTCGGTGGCTCAGCCTGTAATCCCAGCACTTTGGGAGGCTGAGGTGAGTGGATTGCCTGAGCCCGCGGGTTCGAGACCCGCCTGGGCAACTTGACGAGACCTCATCTCTACAATAAATCAAAAAAATTAGCCGGGTGTGGTAGCATGCGCCTGTAGTTCCAGCTACTTGGAAGGCTGAGGCGGAAGGATCGCCGGAGCCCAGCAGGTCGAGGCTGCGGTGGCCGGGAACGACCACTGCACTCCAGTCTGGGTGATAGTGAGACTCCAACTCAAAAAAAAAAAAAAAAAAAGAAAAGAAAAGCTATGGAGGCAGTAGAAAGATCAGTCGTTGCCAGAGATTGACGGGAGGGAGAGATGAATAGGCAGAGCACAGAGGATTTTTAGCAGAATGAAAATACTCTGTATGATGTTACAGTGGTGGACGCAGGTCGTTACACATTTGTCAAAATCTGTAGAATGTACAAGACCAGGAGTGAGCCTCAGTGTAAACCCACAAATGTAGGGTTATCATGATGTGTGATTTATTAGTGATAACTAATGTACCACATGTGGGGGACGTTGACAACAGGAGAGGCCGTGCATGGGGAGGGAGGCAGAGGACACGTGAGAAATCTCTGTACCTGACTCTCAACTTCAGTGTGGATCAAAAACTTGTCTAAAAATATGAAATCTTTAATTAGAAAACAGCCATTGTTTTGTAATAGTGGCAAATGCTCATGATAAAAGTTACCTTAAATGAATAAAAGTACAAAGGAAATGAAAGCAAATTCCAGATATAACCATCATTAGCCTTAGGTAGCCATCACAGAATTCTCTCTTTCTGTATAGACATCATAAAAATGGAATCATTTTAAATATAAAACTTTTATTACACATTTATATACATGAAAGTGACACAATTCTACTTAAATTTAACAGAATAAAAAGTTTTAAAGTGTGATATAAAGAATTATTGATTTTATATTATTTTATTTATTTATTTTTATTTTTATTTTTATTTTTTTGAATTGGAGTCTCACTCTGCCGCCCAGACAGGAGTGCAGTTGCATGCTCTCAGCCAGGTCACCACAGCCTCTACCTGCTGGGCTCTGGTGATCCTTCTGCCTCAGCTTTCCAAGTAGCCGGAACTACAGGCATGTACTACGACACCTGGCTAATTTTTGATTTATTGTAGAGACGAAATCTCACCAAGTTGCCCGGATGGGTCTTGAACCCTCAGGCTCAGGCAATCCACTTGCCTCAGCCTCTCAAAGTGCTGGGATTACAGGCTGAGCCACCAAGCCCACCAGAATTACTGATTTTACAGAAACAACTACATGCCACAAAGATGTCACTTCTAGAATGATCTCACCACGGTTAAAGAAAAAGGCAGTTGAAAATTATAAGCAGTTTTAGTCATTTATTTTAAAGAACAAGTTTTTTGTTTTGTTTTTTGAGTCAGAGTCTCACTCTTGCCCAAGCTGGAGTACAGTGGCACACCTACAGCCACTGCAGCCTTGACCTGCTGGGCTCATATGATACTTCCACCTCAGCCTTCCAAGTAGCTGGAACTACAGGTACACACCACCATGACCGGCTAATGTTTTTATTTATTACAGAGACAAGGTCGCGCCAAGTTGCCTAGGCTGGTCTCGAACCCCTGGACTCAGGCAACCCTCTTACCTCAGCCCCCCAAAGTGCTTGGATTATAGGCGTGAGCCACTGCACCCAGCGGTAAAGGACAAATTTTAATTTCAGGCAATATCAGTTAACTCTGCTGAGTTCTCAAATGAGATAAAGAAATCTGCATATCCAATGTAATCTCTATCAAAATATCAATGACACTCTTCACAGAAATAGAAAAATATAATCTTAAAATGTATGTAGAACCAAAAAGACCCAGAATAGCCGAAGCAATCCAAAGTAAAAGGAACAAAACTGGAGGCATCACATTACCTGACTTCAGGTTATGCTACAAAGCTATAGTAACAAAACAGCATGGTACTGGTATAAAAACAGATGCACAAGCCAATAGAATAGAATAGATAACCCAGGAATAAATATACACATTTATAGTCAACTCCTTTTGGACAAAGGAGCCAAGAACATACATTAGGGAAAAGATGGTCTCTTTAATAAATGGTGCTGGGAAAACTGGATATCCGTATGCAGAAGAATGAAACTAGACTATTTTCTCTTGTCATGTGCAAAAATCGAATAAAAATGGATTAAAGACTTAAATCTAAAGACTTGACACAATGAAGCTACCAGAAGAAAACTTGGGAGAAACGCTCCAGGACATTGGTTGGGCAAAGATTTCTTAAGTAAGACCTCAAAATTACAGGTAACCAAAGCATATATGGGATTACATCAAGCTAAAAATCTTTGCACGGCAAAGGAAACAATCAACGAGTGAAGAGACAACCCACAGAATGAAACAAAATATTTGCAAACAAATTATCTGATAAGGGATCAATAGACAATATATAGGGAGCTCAAACAACTTAATAGACCAAAAAAAAAAATCCAGTTAAAAAAATGCAAAAGATCAGAATAGACTTTTCTCGAAAGAATGCTTGCAAACGACCAACAGGTATACGAAAAAATGCTCAACATCACTAATTACCAGAGGAATGTAGATTAAAACCATCATGAGATATCCCCTCACCCCAGTTAAAGTGGCTTTTTATCTATAAGTAATGGATGACGGCAAGGATGTGAAGAAAAGGGAACCTTCCTACACCATTGGTCGAAGTGCAAATTAGTATAACCACCATGGAGAAAAGTACAGAGTTTCCTCAAAAAACTAAAAATGAAATTACTGTATGACTCAACTGTCCTGGTGCTGGGTACACATCCTGTGGAGAGGAGATGCGTACATGGAAGACATATCTGCAACTCCCATGTTTATTGCTGCACTATTCACATTAGCCAAGATACGGAATTAACCCGGGTGTTCGCCAATGGATGGACAGAAAGAGAAAATGTGCTATATATACACAGTGGAACTGGAGGCCATTATGTTAGGTGAAATAAACCAGGCAAAAAAAAGATAAATATCACATGTTCTCACTAATATGTAGGAGCTAAAAAACATATGGAACTTATGGAGTTGGAGAGTAGAATGATGGCTACCAGAGGCTGGGAAGGATAATGGGGTGGAGGTGTGTGTGAGGGGGGTGGGGGGAGATAAAGAGAGGATGGTTAATGGGCACAAAAATACAGTTAGATTAAAGGAATAAGCCGAGTTCGGTGGCTCAGCCTGTAATCCCACGCTTTGGGAGGCTGAAGTGAATGGATTGCCTGAGCCTGCGGGTTCGAGACCCGCCTGGGCAACTTGGCGAGACCTCATCTCTACAATAAAATCAAAAATTAGCCGGGTGTGGTAGCGCATGCCTGTAGTTCCAGCTACTTGGAAGGCTGAGGCAGAAGGATTGCCGGAGCCCAGCAGGTCGAGGTTGCGGTGACTGGGAGCATGCCACTGCACTCCAGTCTGGGTGACAGAGTGAGACTCCAGCTTAAAAAAAAAAAAGGAGCCGGGCTCGGTGGCTCAGCCTGTAATCCCGCGCCTTTGGGAGGCTGAGGTGAGTGGATTGCCTGAGCCCGCGGGTTCGAGACCCGCCTGGGCAAGTGAGACCTCATCTCTACAATAAATCAAAAAACCAGCCGGGCGTG
>CAUYQG010037809.1:0-51085 GCA_963574415.1 Tarsius wallacei | reverse complement strand
CCTTGGGAGGCTGAGGTGAGTGGATTGCCTGAGCCCGCGGGTTCGAGACCCGCCTGGGCAACTTGGTGAGACCTCATCTCTACAATAAATCAAAAAATTAGCCGGGCGTGGTAGCGCGCACCTGTAGTTCCAGCTACTCGGGAGGTTGAGGCAGAAGGATCGCCGGAGTCCAGCAGGTTGAGGCTGCGGTGGCCGGGAGCGGCCACTGCACTCCAGTCTGGGCAACAGAGTGAGACTCCAACTCAAAAAAAAAAAAAAAAGATTGCACTGGCATGTTTAATTGGATATGGTCATCAGAACATGATATCTGAAGTAGAGAATTCTGTATAAAATATTTCCTAATCCAGAGGGCCAGAAGAAATAGCAAAGAGTGAAGACAGCAAGGTAAATATACCAACAGAGACATTTCTCTGGACACACACAACAAATACTTTAATCCAGGTCCCTTAGCCAACAGGGTGCTTAACAGATGGGGAAGCACAATTACAGAGGACCCTGGGTGGGTGGAACTCCATCCTTGCAGCATCTTCCACACTGCTCTCCAGAAATCAGTTTCCTCAGAATCACTGAGATGTGCTAAAATGCAGATTCCTGGACCTACTGATTTAGGAGTGCTTTGCGTGAGGTGCCTGCTGTTTCGCCTGTGGATTTTAGGTCTACTAGTGTTTGAGAACCACTGCTGTCGGCAGCATCATTCTGCAAGGTTCAAAACACAGATTGTAAAGCCTTTATTTTAATGGAATGTGAATTTTGGCTTTACTGGTTCCCAATTCCACGCCTCTGAAATCAGTGGGCATTCTCAGCCTCAGCCCTCAGGGACCTCTGCTACAGAGAAGAGGAATAATTTCTGTAACCACATCCCAAAGTAGGGGAGATGCCCCCAGGTGCATCTGCCTTTGTGGGGGAAGCAAAATAGGAGACACCTGGACTGTAGTGATGGGTACCCGATCCATCCACAGCTGGCTATGAACTCACTGAACACCTGCTTTATGAGTATTCATTTTCAAGTTGTTTTTTTCTTTTGTTTGTTTTTTGCATCAACCTCATGAGGTTGATAGTATGTTTTCACCCATTATACAGAAGAGGCTGCTGAGGCTAAGAAAAGTTATTTGCCCAAGGTCATTGAACTGGGACAGATTCCAGGGCTGGGCTTGGAAACAGGCCGGCACGCAATCTTCCCTGCTGCCTGTTTGTGTATGGCCTGTGAGCTCAAAAAGATGTTTACATTTTAAAATTTTTGAGAAAAAAAAAACAAAAGGAGATTCATATTTTGTGACAAGTGTAAATTATGTGAATGTCAGGTTTCAATGCCCATGTATTTAGTTTTAATGGAATACAGCCATGTCCATCATCTGTGTATTATCTGTGTCTGTTTTCACACCACACAGCAGTGTTAGTAGTTGTGACAGTGACTTTATAATCTGAAAAGCCCGAAATATTTTCTAAATAACTCTTTACAGAAAAAAAAATAATGTGCTGGCCCCTGCTTTAAGCCATTGTGCTAGTGTTCCCCAAAGTTCAGCCATCTGAGTTCCACCCTGAGTGACTCTCGCCCCCTTCTTGTGCCGTCTGGAGCACTGTCTGCATTGGATTTTTCTTTGATCAATTAATTTTCCTTAAATAAAAGTATTTTATAAAGAGACAAAAATGTAAGTGGAAACCAGCACCAATTGCAAGAAATACAAGACAACTGTAAAAACAGATGCAGCACTCATGAGACAATGTATTAAGCTTCAGCTAATTGCTGGAACAGACAGTGTTGGTGCCCCCCCACCATTTTCCCGCAGATCCCCTCAGCATTTCTGGGTAAAGCGTCTGACTTCCAACAATGAGCCCGCGTCACTTGTGGAGGGCTGCCCTCAGACTACAGGATTCTTGTGGGCACAGTAAGCTGGAGGTGCCCAGGAGCTCACGTACCCCCGTGGACAGCGCTAGTCAACAAACGTTGGGTGTGGAGTATCTGCACCCGACGCCCCTCTGCCCTTGCTTGGGACAATTCCAAGGCATGTATTTCACGCACTTTCCCCGAGCTCCCTGTGGGATTAGATGTCAATGGCTTTATAACACACTCCTCAAGAGTGCCACCTTTCGCCCCCTCTCGTACCATCACCCCGCCAATGTGCCACCCTGCCAGATTAACTATGTGCATTTAGTTCTCACCTCAAGATCTGTTTCTTGGGGGCACAACAAAGACTGCCATGTTTCTTAAAAAGGATTGTGAGCCGGAGACCTGTTCTTTATTATAAAAGAGAGATGCGCAAATAACAAGCTTTTCAAAGATAAGGTAGCACCTGCTTGAGTCCTTTTCATCAACGTAAGCAACAGTGTTTCAAACAGAAGACGAAAAGAGAACACATTTTTCACCATATGATCTGAGAGCACTTAATGCTTTAGCTGCCTAATACCATCTCCTTCTCCGGGGGGATGAGAACCACACTTGGGGAATGGATGTTTTGCCTGGGAGGTTCTCCAAGAGTGGCCCCCAGACAGACCACCAGCAATATCTGTGAACTTGTTAGCAATGCAGTTTCTCTTCTCTAAACCTACCACATCAGAGACTTGGGGGCGGGACCAGCATTTGTGTTTTAGCAAGCCTCCAGCGATTCTTAGATTCTTAGGCATGCTTCAGCTCCAGAACCCTGCTCCACGAGAAACACCCTCTCATTTAGCTCTGCAGGATTTGACCAGAATTCCGAATGCTCCAGGACTTGCTTCCTCCCCCTCAGGTGTGACTGAGCAATGGCCTGTGGCCTCTGTGGGAGCCTCCCACTGAGGCGGGTCTTGTCACCTGCCAAGGCACACGGTTCAAGCTGGACCGCTCTGATGACTGGAATGACCTGCTGAAAGTCTCCAGGGCTCAAGCCCTGATCCACTCCTCCCCTGGAGCCACGAAGACAAAGCTAGTTCCTTCTCTAACCATCAAGTAGAACTTCTAGAGCATGTCATGTCATTCATCCAACCAGTGCTGGTCATTTGTTTCTTTCCTCACAGATTCTGTGGCCAAATAGTGAGTGACACTAGTCAAGTGATTCCAAAAGTATCTAAACAAAAGACTCTGAGTCTTTTTCTTCATGACTCTTTTTCTTCATGAAATTCCCAGGTTAACACTTAACTGGATGTGGTTTCTTGTAACCTCACTCTCCTCGTCATATTTTTTTTTTGAGGGGGTAAGTCTCTATCTTTTAAAAAATCTGATTTCTGACTGGGCCCCATGGCTCAACCTGTAATCCCAGCACTTTGAGAGGCCAAAGAGAGAGGATTGCCTGAGCCCAGGGGTTCGAGACCAGCCTGGGCAACTTGGTGAGACCTCATCTCTATAATAAATCAAAAAATAAGCTGGGCGTGGTAGCATGCGCCTTTAGTTCCAGCTACTTGGAAGGCTGAGGTGGAAAGATGGCCTGAGCCCTGCAGGTTGAGGATGCGGTGGCCGTGAGCGTGCAACTATACTCCAGCCTGGGCAATAGAGTGAGACTCCTACTTAAAAAAAAAAAATCTGATTTCTAGAAACACTCTAGATATATTCCATTCAGTACTACATGAAAGGAAAGTTAATGCTCCTCTATTTTTCCTGTAATCCATCCTTTTTCCCAGAAGGTACCCAGAAGGTAGATTGGGTATGCCTCTTAAATATTCTCTCATTGGTTAAGGGCTGTTTTAAATATCAGCTTTTGACAAAGGTACCAAACTTACCAACTGAGAAATATTTATTTTTACCCAGGACGAATATTTTTCTTAGTCATCTTGAAAAAAGTTCAAAGCCATTTTGCATCCTAATTGTATATATCAGCGTAGGGGGACCTCAAGTGTGACTGAGTTGGCTTCTGTGTTGGATTTTCAGTTGTGAAAATGGGATGTCTAGAAGCTTTTTATTTAGAATTCACTCTTTCTAGACGGTTTAGCTCAAATGGCATTTTGACTACCAATCCGAAAAAGATTCAGCTTGTGGAATGCATCTCTCTCTCTCTCTCTCTCTTTTTAGTGGACTGTACGCATTTTCACATGTATCCTGCAATTTAGATGTCTAGAAAAACAAATACTATATTTTTTTGTAGGGGGTTTAATTTACAGACAGAAATTCTTTTAAGAGTATGTGTCAACTAATTGAGGTTTTTTTTAAAAAAAAAAAAGTTGCCAAAATAGCATCCTATAAATTCTAAAGGTTTCCCAGAAAACAAAATTCAAGTAAATAGTCAAGGAGAGGAATTTTTTTTTCTTCCATTTAGTGAGAGGTTTTGCTCAGTTGCAATTTTTCAGATGGTCCAATAATTTTTTTCATAGTGATGGTCAAGAGAGCTTGGGGTATCAGGAAGATAGAATCATTGGGGGATTTATGAGACCGTTTTGAGGCTGCTTGTTTGTGTGATCCTGATGGGATGGTATGTTGGGTGGATATGACTGGTATAGTTAGGGCAGTGAGGTGGTGAAGCCGATAGCAAGCATTTAGACAATTCTTACCAAATACCTGGCATCTCACCTTGCTCTTACTTGTGTTCTCGCTGCTTGGCAGATGGAGCCTGCCTGAGACAATCTGATAATTCTCAACTTTTCAGGCACTCTAATTGCAACATCTCTCCCTTTGCTCACCATGCCTAATACCCTTGGTCCCATTCCATTCTACAGTTGGAGAAGTCGAGACCAAGACTGGTAAACAGATTTGCTAAGAATAGGACAGCAACTCAGTAGTAGGATCAGACTGAGGACTCAGATTCAGCGACTCCTCCTTCAGGGTTCCTTCCATGATGTCAGGCTCCTATACGCGCTATGACTACTAAGATAAATAATGTTTTATTTATTCCTGATACTTGTCCAAAAAACAGGTATTGAGATATGCCCTTTGACGTAGAAATTTAACCCAGGTAGGTATACTCTCTAACGAAACGTGGTCAATCTGAACATGGTTATGCATGACCATCCTTCCAAGCAACCAAAATCAAGGAAAAGAAAACAAAGCACAGCAAAGCTAGCTGAGGTTATGACATCGCTCCAGGTTGACAGATGCCGGCACCGTGCCAAACGGCATTGATATTTCACTTCAATAGGTGGGGACTATTCACAGGTGAGCCCTGTGCTCACGCTTCTTTTAATAGAGATGCAACTACACACCTCCTGTTAATGATTAACGACTGTTCCACAGCAATATTTCAGAGTATTCAGAGTCAAAAACATGGTGAAAGATGGGATGCACTTACCTGGTGGGTTTGTCCTTAAAATTTGTAAGCTGGAAAACTGAGGGTTGGAAGCAGGTATCGGGTGGCATAAACAAGATGATGTCCTCCTCTTCCTCCTCCTCCTCCTCCTCCTCTTCTTTCTCTTATAAGGGAAGATCAGATTCTGAATATGTTCATCAAGGAAAAAAAGCTCAGAGGAATCTGAGAGAGTTGGATGTTGCTGTAATTTTACTTTTATGACAGATAAGATGTTTTGAGTCCAGTGGTTTGTGCTTGTCATGGTCATGAGAGAATGTGGAGTTTTTCATTTGTACCTCACATGGTATAAGAGTTTGACTGACTCTCTAGTCCTCTTTCAGAACTTGCCATGCTCTTTTCTCTGATGATCTAGCACTGTTTCTCCAAAGGAGACTAGTAGGAAGGGAATCATTTCCTGTCCCTTAGGCCAGGTGATAGGGTACAGGGCGATGGTCATTAAAACACACTCACAGCTCCCATGCACACACACAAGATCTTATTGGATGTGAATTGGCAGAACTTTTAGAAGTGGCAGAACTTGTACCTGAGCATATATGATACACTGTGTTGTGTTTTCAACTAACTGGGTAATGTTTTCATAAGAAGCCAGAAATGTAAGTATGCTAGACAAACATGCTGGTTTCTTCCACACTCCCTCTGACCTATGCAAGCTTCCTAATAAAATATATTCCTCTAATCATGGCTCTGATTACTCTTCCTACTGAGCACAGCAGAGAATAGTGAACCATAATCCTTTAACCAAATCAAGACAGGTACTAACCAAGAACTCCGCTTTCCCCTGTTCATTTTTCTCTGACAAAATGCTTGTTGCCTCACTGGTTTGTTAAATGGCAGTTGTTTTAAATTTGCTCACTGAGTTTCAGTGAGCAAATATAACAATGTATACTGCTATGAATACACAGGTTTTCCTTGTGTTACAACACTTTCATATGCAGTTTTAATGAGATGAACTTTATCTAGTTTTTAATGAGTTTTCTTAGTTCCAGCTTTTCTTCCTTTTAATCTGTATAACAATTACTGTTTTTCCTGTATTATATTCAGGATTATTTTAGCTGCAAATAATGGCTGGAACACAGCTCAGACTGGCTTAAGGAGGAAAAAGGAAACCAGTTGGTTCATGTAATTGGGATGTTCACATGTAAAACTGTCCTAAGACACTGCTGGATCTTAAGCCTCAAGACATGTAGTCAAGACACTGGCATTCTCTGTGTTGCACCTCTGCTTTTCTTTTTCCTTTTTTCCTTTTTTTCTTTCTTTTTTTTTTTTTTTTTTTTTTTGTGGTAGAGTGTCCCTGTGTTGGCTGAGCTGGAGTGCAGTGGCATGCTCACAGCCACCGCAGCCTCTACCTGCTGGGCTCAGGTGATCCTTCTGCCTCAGCCTTCCAAGTAGCTGGAACTATAAGCATATGTCACCACACCTGGCTAAATTTTTTATTTTTATTATAGAGATGAGGTCTCACCAAGTTGCCCAGGCTGGTCTTGAACCTGTGAGCTCAGGCAGTCCTCTCACCTTGGCCTTCCAAAGTACTGGGACTATAGGCATGAGTCACGGCACCTGGCGTACCTCTGCTTTTCTTTGGGTTAGTTTCATTCTCAGACTGGTTCTTCCCCTGAGGTGGCAATGATGACTACCAGCTGCTTAAAACTGTCTAGCAACATCAGAGGAAGAGAGACTCTTTTTAGCATAAATCCCAGGATTGACTTTCACTGGTCCAGCCAGCAAGCGGAGGCATCCTTGTGGCCAGGAATAGACTGTTCTGATTGACCAGACCTGCTCATGTGGTTATCAACAGAGCTAAGGACTGGGGCAAGGAGGAGTGGTTCCACTAAGGAAAGTCAAAACACTATTCTCAGAGAAAGATGAAATAGATAGTCAGCCGAAAATTATAGCAAATGTTCATTTCTCCCCTTGCTCCAGTGGGAGGAAATGTGTGATGTGATAGCAAGAACTATGTAGGATCAAGCCTGAGCTTTGGAGTTCACAGTCCTTAGAGGCCCTGAGGAGCAAACGGTGGAGAACACAGAGTCTTCTTTGTCCTTTCCAGCTTTGTGGTCACTGCTTTCTATGTTGGTCAAGTGCTAGCTGTGTGACTTTGACAAGCCAATTAACCTCTCTGGCCTTCAGTCTTTTCATTTAGAGAACGGAGATAAAGACTCAGAGGTTGGCGGAGGAGGAAAAGTACAATGTCTGGCACTTATTAACACTTAGTGAGGAATAACTAATATAGTAAGATGTAACAGCTTTTGTTACTTTTATAAACTATGATATTGTACCCTGGAATGGCCCATGTATATCTGCCAGTGGGAAAGTCAGAAAGTCCCAAGGCTCTGTATTCTCATCTGCAAACAAATTAACTACTTAGTTGACTCAAAAAAAATCTATGATGAGAATACAATATGCCAGGCATTTCCCTAGGCACTGAGAATGTCACAGTGATCCAGACAATGTCCTGTGCCCTCTTGAAGCTTGTATTCTAGTGAGGGAGACAGATCCCAAATAAAGAAGGAATTGACTATATATAATGTAAATACTGGAAGGAAAAAAATAAAGCAGATAAAGAGAACAGACATCTTTAGAAAATGAGGTCTGATCATGAACTTCGCAGCAACCTGGATGGAACTAGAGTCTATAATACTGAGTGATCTCGCACAGAAACAAAGATCTGAGTATCACATGTTCTCACTCATAAGTGGACCTTGAACATCTATCATAATACTATAAGTAAAGGATCGACAGTGGTGGGAATCTATGGGGGGGTACAGGGAGGACAAGGGTGGTGGGATTAACGGTAGTCAATATCTGTCTGGGGACGGGGGACACCCCTTATCAACAAGGGTGGCTGAACGATGCATATTTGTATACCTAACCCTTAACTGTACCCCACAACTTTAAAATAAAAAATATGTATATATAAAAAAAGAAACGTTCACTGAAGCATTGTCGTAGTAAAAAAGATAATTGTCCATTTTTTTCTCTACATATTTTTACATAGCTGTGTTATATATACAATTTATGTCCCACTTTTCAATATAACTAGTCAAGTAATATTATTGTATGGACTAAGTGAAATCTTATTCAGCCATTAAGAAGAAAACTCAGTTGATATGGACCTGTATCACATATTTTTAGTGAAAAAACTAATACATACAATCATGAATATGGTACAATATTATCACTTGTTTTGTAAGTTAATAGAAAGATATACATAGGAATAGTGCTGACAGGGGTGAGGATACAATGAGGAAGGAGAATCTTTTCCTTTTCACCTTGTTATTCATTAGGTTATTACCTTTGTAATTTAGTCCATTTTATTTGAGATGATTTAATGAATGTTACTAAATTTTAATCTTTCTTTTGTTTTATTCACATTTAAATTTTTTCTATAACGAGCAAAAATTGCTTGTGTCATTAGAAAGTTAAAAAACATCCAGTTATATTGAAAAGTGGGACATAAATTGTATATGTAACACAGCTATTTAAAAATATGTAGAGAAAAAATTTTTTAAAAGGAAGTATACCAGCATCTTAATGGTGGTTATATTTGGCTTGTACAGTTAAATAATTATTTTTTTCCTTTGTGTTTTCCAATTTTCCACCAGCAAACACGTATCTTTCATAATAGATGAATTTGCACTATTAAAAAAATGAACAAGTCCCAGACTTGCTGGTTATTCTGCCCCTTCTGTGGGTTTCATTCTCTCTGGCTTTTTGACCTTTGCACGCCTGCTCTTAGCAGAACCTCAGCCATCTCATGAGTTTCTAAAACAATGAGCTTTTAAAAAAGCAAAAACTATCCCTCAGCTGTTCCATTCACAAATGTCTAGTAATGTCAGTAATTGAGAAATTCCTTGTGGTTTCTTTCTTCTTCTTCTTCTTCTTCTTCTTCTTCTTCTTCTTCTTCTTCCTCCTCCTCCTCCTCCTCCTCTTCTTCTTCTTCTTCCTCTTCCTCCTCCTTCTCTTCCTCCTCTTCTTCTTCCTCTTCCTCCTCCTCCTCTTCCTCCTCCTCCTCCTCCTCCTCTTCTTCTTCCTCTTCTTCTTAAGCATTTTGGGGTAACTTGGAATCATCCATGGCTCATAGCACAAAATCCAATGCAAAGAGCTTCAGAAGCTGGCCATTCCCCTCAGAGGAAGGGGGACAGTCCAAGGAGTCTGATTACGGGGCCTGCCTCTCTAGGATGGCTTGCAAGCTTGTATAGAGTTGACTTCCCCAGTTGCAACAGAGGGCCTCCTCACCCTGCCGACACCCAATAGCCTCTGATCCTCCAAGCTGAAATGACCCTCAGAGAGTTCATAATCTAGCAGAATAAAAACAATAATGGTGGCAAAAGTAGTAAGTGGTCTTAGTTATTATCTATTGAGAACTTACTCTGTGCCATTCTCTGAATAATCCTCATAGTAAACACATGAGATGGATTACTATCATCCCATCTTACAGAGGAGGGAACTGAGGCTCAGAGAGACTAAGTAATGTGACCAAGACACACACAGCTACTAACTTGGGTGGATTTCATTTGAAATTTCCTATATGAAATGTCCACAGTTAAAATACCAAGCAGACTACAAATAACTTCAGAAGATCCATGGTGCTAACCATGGTGGTGATGGTGACTCTCAAAAGGAAAGAAAATTGCATCTGATGGGGAAGAAAAGGAGGTATTCATTGTCCTTAATGCAGGCAGTGAGTATAAAGAAGTATGATCCCCACTGTTGGAGGTAGCTGTGGTGAGGTGACATGGTGAAGGACATTCAAGATCAGCACAGTCCAATAGAAATATAAGGCAAGCCATATATGCAATTTTAAATGTTCTATTAATAGTAGCCACTTTATTTTTGTATTTCAATATTTATTTATTTTAACTGTATTTTATTATAGAGATGTGGGGTACAAGTCAGGATTAGGTACATAAGTAATCTATGTGCAGGTGAAGTTTGGGCCTCCAACTGGTCCTCACTTCCCCTGGTTTAGGGCCAGGTACGCTTTGTGTTGTTATATGCCCCCCTCCCCTCCTGCAGTGTCCTGTGACTGCCAATCTTTCCTTGTGCTATTGTGATTAATGTTTGGGTTTCACTTACGAGTGAGAACGTGTGGTCTTAGGTTCTTTGTTTCTGCGATAGGTCACTAAGTATGATTGTCTCCAACTCCATCTAATTTGCTGCGAAGTCCGTGATTTTGTCCTTTTTTATTCTAGTAGCCACTTTAAAAGGAGGGGGAAAAACAGGTGAAGTTCTTTTTAATAGTATATTTTGTTTAGTATAATATGTCCAAAAATTGCCATTTCTACATGTAATCAATATCAAATTACTGACGAGACGGTTACATTTTTTATACAAAGTCTTCAAAATATAATGCATATTTTTACACTAGTTTGGACTAGTCCCATATTGAGGGCTCACCAGCAGGTGTGGTTAATGGCTACCGTGATGGACAGCAAAGCTCTAGATGGAGGGACCAGCACAAACAGAGCCAGAAGAATGAACAGATTTTCGGGAGCAAATGTAAGGTTAATTGTGGACAGGCTATGTGTTAGGAGCCAAGGAGACTGATGGTGGGACAGTCAACTTGAGCTGTACTGTGGAGAGTCTTGAATACTAGCGTGCAGGGTTTGCACTTAATTCAAGAGGTCTTTGGGCAGAGAGGAGGCTGGAGTTTTGCCCTGGGCAGAAACATAGGCAGAAACGTGGGAGGGGACTGGAGCCAGGTGAGGTCTGAAGAAGTCCTGCCCAGAGGATCTCATGGCTGAGAGAGTGAAAAATAAAGGTTATAGCTGTGGAAATGGAACAAAAAGGATGCATGTAGAATAATCTAAAGAGAATTCTTTTTTTCTAGTTTCTTCTCTTTGTCCTCCTTGTCCTTTTTACTCATGTGTTCGTTGGGTTCTTCCTAATATTTCAGTTCCCTTTGCCATTATGAAGTTTTGCCTCTATCCCTTCTCCTTAGTATCTAGTAGTAATCACAGCTGGAGTTCACCTATGAACAAGTTAAAATTTCTTGCTTTGTAGGACCCTATTATTAATTTTAACTTCATCTCTCTTATCTTATTAGAGTTTTATCACCAAAGCCAGGAAAATTCTTTTAATCTTCTGTCTTCCAGGGAACCCTATTTCTTAGACCAGACTTGATGTATGTTTGCATCGCAATAATTAATGCCCCCCGCCCTTCCTGTCACCTTTTCCCCTTTGTTATTTGATCCTGCCGTGGACATTATTTTTGTACACATCCTATCCTACCAACTTTCTGTGGTACAAAGAACGACTTGCAGTCTCTGTACCAGTTTCTTGTGGTTAATGAGGTTTTTCAGGGAGACGGAGTGACATTTAGAAAGCAAAACTTGAATGACATATCGAGACATTCAAAAACCAGCATTTTAATTTGGAACTACTTTCCTATAAATTTCAGAGGCAAGAAGCAACTTGTCCTTCCCTTTTTGAAATACAATTATTATGCAGGACTATTAATGTATTCACAAATAAAAATTCCAGTTGTCATCCCCTCCTCATCTCTTCAATTATTTTTTCAAAGGAAAGCGTCCCTATCAAAGAATGATAAGTTAGACAAGATGAAGAGTTATTGAGAAGTCCATAAGCAGTGGCAGAACAGAAGTGAAGCCAAAAATATTTTTTCAGAAATATCTTGGAAGACTAGCAAATTCTTTAATGAGAGAGTATTTTATTACATAAAAGAAAGAATTTCCCATTTCTCCTTTTTAAAAAAGTTTATTAAACAGTAATGTACATTTAAAAATTACATACAAATCTTAAGTGTTCAGGTCAACAAATTATTATAAAATAAAAGCACTCCTTTGTAACCACAAACTAGGTAAAGAGATAAACGTTATCAACAGAACAGAAATCTCCTCTATGTTCCCTCTTGTCTTAGTTCTTCTGGGCTACCATAGCAAAACACTATAGACTGGGTGACTCATAAACAACGAACATTTATTTCTCCAGTCCTGGAGGCTGGAAAAGCCAAGGTCAAGGCGCCAGCAGATCCAGTGTCTAGTGAGGGCTTGCCCTCTGCTTTGTAGCAGGCACCTTCTCATTGCATTCTCATATAGTAAAAGGGGCAAACAAGCTCCTTCAGGCCTCTTTTTTAAGGCATTAACCTCATTTGTTAGGGCTCTCCCTCATTACCTAATCACCTCGGAAAGTACCGCGCCCCCCCACCTCCTAATGCCACTGCATTGGGGATTAGGTTTCAACATGTGAATTCTGGGGAGACAGAAATATTCAAATGACAGTATCTCCTCATCATTAATTCTTCTTTTCTCCCCCATCACTTCTTTTCTTTCCCACATAATTACTACACAGCCATTTTCCACGCTATATTCTGCCTGTTTTTGAACTTTGTATGAATGGCTTTTTTCCCTCAGTGGAATGCCTATGAGATTCATCTACGTCGTTGTGTGTAGTTATAATTTATTAATTTGCATCAGTGTGCCACATTCCATTCAGAAATATGCCACGGTGTTTTATCCACTCTGCTACTGATAAACATTTGTTGTTTTTTTAAAAAATATTTGACTATTATAATTAATGCTGATATGGAAACCTTTGTCTATATTTTCTGCACGTAAGTGCCTACTATTTAGTTACTTATTTCTGTTGGGTAGAATGAAGTAACTATGTCTTAGAGTATGTATATGTTCATATTTAGCAGATAATTCTGAAATAACTTCTCAAATGTTTGTACCAGTTAACATTCTCACTATCAGTATGTGAGAGTTCCAGTTGTATCACATTCTTGCCAACCTTTGATATTGTCAGCCTTTTAAATTTCAGCCATTCTAGTGTTATTTAGTGATATCACATTATAGTTTTAATTTATATTTACCTGATTATTCATATGTTTTAGCATTTTTTTATATATTTATTGGTCATTTGGATATTTTCTTTGTGAAAGGACTGTTCAAATCTCTTGCTGACTGTGTCAGATTTTTAAAACTTATCTTTAGATGATATAATTGTGTACATACAATATGCAAATTAATTTACAGATAAACTATTAGAATTTAAAAACAAAATTAGCACACCTGTAATCCCAGCACTTTGGGAGGCAGAGGCGAGAAGATTGCTTGAGCTCAGGAGTTCAAGACTAGCCTGAGCCACATGGCAATACCTGGTCTCTACAATAAAAAAAAAAAATGCCGAGGATAGTGGTGCATACCCATGGTTCCAGCTTCTTAGAAGGCTGAGGCAGAAGGATCACGTGAGCCCAGCAGGTCGAGGCTGCAGCGGCCATGAATGTACCACTGCACTACAGCCTGGGCAACAGAATGAGACTCCAACTAAAAAAATAAAAATGAAATGAGCTAGGTCACTGAACACAAGATTATTATCAACAATCAATGGGCTCTCTTACACTAGCAATAAAAAAATTTGAAAATGATATTTTACAAATAATACCATTGACAATACATTTAAAAAAAACCTATTTGGAAATAACTCTAGGAAAAGAAGTGCAAGACTACCATATGGAAAACTACAAATTGTAACTAAGAGAAATTAATGAAGATTACAATAAATGAAAAAATAGAAAGACATACCATGTTCATGAACTGAAAGACTCAATATTGTAAAGGCATAATTTCTTTCCACATAAATTTATAGATTCAATGAATTCACTCCCCCCAAAAAGCTGTTTGTTAACTTGACAATCTCATTTTAAAATTTATATAGAAAGACAAGAATAACAAAAATACTCTTGAATAACAAAATGGGAAAGATTGCTCTAATGAATATCAAGACTTATAACAAAGCTAAATTAAGTAAGGCATGTGGTGTGCAGGGATAGACAGTGAGATGGATAGAATAGAGTAGATAGCAGAAATCGATCCATGGTTATATAGGCATACATAATTTATTTTTAAAATGACATTGTAAGCAGAGGAAATGACAGCCTTTTTTCAAAAAAGAGAGGTAACTGTATACTTAAATGTAAAAAATGAAATTATACTCATATGTCACATTGTACCTCAAAATAATTCTAGGTGAATTATAAGTCCAAATGGGCAAGCTTTTCAGAAAATAATATAGAATCATGCCATCATGACTTCAGTGAAGAGAAAATTTTTTTAAACAAGACACAAAGTGCTAACTACAAAGAAAAGATTGGTAGTTAGACTGCATTAATATTAGTACTTATTTTTAAAATCAAAAGCACTGTTAAGGAGAAAAAGGTCACAGAATAACAGAAAATATTTGCAATGTTTCCTCAAAGAGAATTCTAATATGCAGATTCCAAAAATAACTCTTACAAATCAGTAGAAAAGAGAAATAGACAAAAATGTGAACACTTTACAAAAAAGAAACTAACCATTAAACATGAGAAATTCAGTCTCAGAATCAGGGAAATATCACTGCATAGCCCACTAAACTGGAAAAACATTAAAACACTGAGTAGCATCAATGGTGATATTGACAGTATAGTACCTTGATTTGATGTGATGAAAATATCACTTTATATCTGTGGTCTTCCTCCCCAAACTCATGCTCCAATGTAATCATGACAAAAATATTTTTAATGTAATTTTTATTTTTTGAGTCAGGGACTCATTCTGTCACATAGGCTGGAGTGCAGTGGTATGAGCATTGCTCACCACAGCCTCTACTTCCTGGGCTCAGGTGATCCTTCTGCCTCAGCCTCCTGAGTAGCTGAGATAACAGGCACATAGCACCACACCGAGCTAATTTGTTGATTTTGATTTTTTTTTTATTTGGTAGAGGCAAGATCTTGCTATGTTGCCTAGGCTGATCTTGAGCTCTGGGCTCAAGTAATCCTCTCTCAGACTCCCAAAGTGTTGAGATTGTAGTTGTGAGCCACTGTGCCCACAAAATATTTTTAAAAATCCTTACACTATATCTTATCAGTACTCATCAAACTTCCAGTCTGACGCTGAAAAAGATTCATGAGACAAAGAGAACATCCTTGCCTTATTCCTGATCTTAGCTAGAAAGCTTTGAGTTTCCCAACATTTAGTATCATGCTAACTATAGTTTGTGTGTGTCTGTGTGTGTAGATATTCTTTATCAAGCTGAAGATGCTTCCTTCTATTCTTAGTTTACCCATCATAAATGGGTGTTGGATTTTGTCCTATGCTTTTCTGCATCTATTGATATAGTCATGTGATTTTTCTTCTTTACCCTGTTAGTGTGATGGACTGTATGGAATAAATTCCACTTGATTTTTTCCCTATACATTGTTGGATTCTCTTTGCCAATATTTTGTTGATAATTTTTGTACTTTTTAAATGAGAGATATTGTTCTGTTGTTTTCTTTTCTTGTAATGTCTTTTTCTAACTTCATTGAAAGAGTTACAAAGTATTCCTCCTGCTTTCATGTTCAGAAAGAGATTACAGAGAATTGGTATAATTTCTTCCTTAAATGTTTGGTAGAATATACAACTGACAGCATCTGGGCCTTGTGCTTTCTGTTTAGAAAGTTAATAATTATTTATTTAATCTACTTAATAGATATAGGCTATTCAGATTGTTCGTTTCTTCTTGTTTAATTTTTGCAGATTGTATCTTTCAAGGAATTGGTACATTTCATTTAGTTATCAAATTTGTGGGCATAGAGTTGTTCATGTATTATTTTATTGTTCTTTCAATGCCTATGGATCTGTACTGATGTCCCCGCTTTCATTTCTGATATTAGAAATTTGTGTCTTCTCTCTTTTTTTCTTAATTAGCCTGGGTAGATGCTTTGCAATTTTATTGATCTTTTTGAAGAACCGTCTTTTGGCTTCATAAATTTTCCCTACAGATTTACTGTGTTCAACTTCATTGATTTCTGCTCCAATTTTTATGATTTCTTTTTATTTTGCTTATCTTGGATTTAATTTGCTCTTATTTTTCTAGTTTCCTAAAGCAGAAGCTTAGATGATTGATATTTGGATCTTTCTTCTTTTCTAATATATACATTCAATACATGAATTTCCCTATAAGCACTGATTTCTTTGCACCTCACAAATTTGACAAGTTGTGGTTCTTCATGTAGCTCAAAATATTTTGTAAGTTCTTTTGAGATTTCTTATTTGATGTGTGTTATTTAAAAGCGCGTTGTTTAATCTTCACATATTTGGGGGATATTCCAGTTATATTTTCACTATTGTTTAATGGTTTAATTCAATTGTGATTTGGGAATCAACATTGTATGATTTTTATTATTTTCAATTTGTTAAGGTGCATGTTATGACTCAGAATGTGGTTTATCTTGGTAAATGTTCCATGTAAGCTTGAGAAGAATGTGTATTCTGCTGTTTGGGGATGAAGAAATCTATAGATGTTAATTACATATAGTTGATTGATGGCACTTCGTAGTTCATCTATGTCCTTACCGATTTTTTGCCTGCTGAAACTGTCCATTTCTGATAGAAAGGTTTTGGGATGTCCACCTTGATGCTGTTAGCTATGTCTACTTCTCCTTGCAGTTCTATCAGTTTTTTCCTCACATAGTTTAACACCCTCACATAGTTTAACACCCTAACTTCAGTAGCCTTTACCACTAAGGAAACCAACAGCCAGCATGGCCACTGTGGACCCCTGAAGATTTTGCTGTCAAAGGCTCCACAGTTTTTTACCTGTACGAACTCTAGCTGCCTGAGCCACCACCAGCTGCCCTGGCTGGTGTCACTTCAGGTGTTCCAGTCCTGGGAATGAGCATGACTACTGTGTGCGCACTCCTGCAGATAGCCTGGACCTCTGCTACCAACCCTAGATTTACGACTGTAGCCGACTCCTGCCGATGCACTGTGTACATGCCCAGCTCTGGCTTTTGCAGCCGTGCACATGCATACAACTAAGCTTGACCCCCATTACCAGCTCTGCCGCCACATTCACATCTCTAGCTGGCTCCTACAGCAGTGCGTGTGCAAACTGCCAGCTGTGGCCCTGTGACTGTGTGCACACAAATAGCCGATTCTGAATTCTGTCACTGGACCCCACCACCCTGTGCATGTCACGGTTGGCCCTGGCACTTACTGCTGATTCTGGACCTTGCTACTGTTGGTGTGCCTGCAGATGGCTGCTGCCACCACACATGCACCTGCAGTTGGTCCCTTGCAGCTGAGTGTGAGCATACCACTGGGCCTGGCACCCATTGCCATCTAACTTGTTCCCTTATTGTTGTGAAAGGAAGTGCCACAAAGGACCACAACACCCCAAGCAGTCCCTGCAGACCTCCCACAGGCCTCACTTCCAAATATTACATAGTTGCCAATGTCATGAACTTTGGCTGCCTGAATCTATGAGATGCTGCTCTTGTATGCCTCGCACTTTGTGTCCTGTGCCCAGCCAGTGTATCCTGCCTCTCCCAATACCCCTTACCCCAGAGGTAAAGGTCTTTCCACACTGAAGCCAGTCCACAAAAACCAGAAGGGGGAACTTATTTTTCAAATGTGCACACAACTATGCAAGGTTACAAGAATACTAAATAATTAGGAAAATATGACCACAAAAAGAACACAATAAAATTCCAGTAATTGATCTCAAGGAAATAAAGATTCCTGAATGACTTGACAACAAATTTAATTTTCTAAGGAAGCTCAATGAACTACATGGGACCATAGATAGAAAATGTAATGAAATCGAGAAAATACGAGGATGAAACAAGAAATCAATGGAGATAGAAGACATAAAGAAGGCCAAACGAAAATCATGGAGCTAAAGGATACAATGACTAAACTAAAAAACAAACAAAACAACAACAACAACAAAATGGCTCCAATAGCAAATTCAATCAAGCAGAAGAAAGAATCAGGGGACTTGACTTGAAGACAGGTCACTAGAAATTAATCTGTTTAGAGGGAAAAAAATTAAAAAGAGAATAAAAAGGAAAAAAGAAAGCCTACAGGACTTATGGAACACTATCAAGAGAGCTAATTTTTGTATTTTGGGAGTTTAATAAGAAGAACAGGGAGAAAAATGTAGAAAGCTTATTTAAAGAAAGTATGACCCCGAACTTCCCAAATCTAAGGAGAGATGTGGACATCCAGGTACATGAAGCTCAAAGAACCCAAGCATGTTTAATCCAAAGAAGACTTGTCCAAGGTACAGTTCAATAAAACTGTCAAATATCAAAAATAAAAATAAAGTTTTGAAAGCAGCAAAGGAAAAGAGGCTATTATATACAAGGCTACCCACATAAGGATATCAGTGGATTCCTCAGCAGAAATCTTGTAGGCTTGGAAGGAATGGGATGATATATTCAAAGTGCTGAAAAATAAAATGGCCAATCAAAAATACCTTACCCATCAAAGCTATCCTTCAGAAATGAGGAGGAATAGACTTTTCCAGACAAACAAAAGCTGAGGTAGATCACCACTACTACACCTGTCTTACAAGAAGTGCTAAAGTGGGTTCTTTAAGCTAAGGTAAATGAATGCTAATAGATAAAAGCTATGAAAGAACAAAAATCATTGTAAAGTAGTCAAATTTATGTAGTCAAATCCAAAATACAACAATATTGTAATGATGGTATGTGAATCACTTATAACTCTAGGAAAAAGTTCAAAAGAAAAAGAATTAAAAATAACTATGTAAAAATTTGTTAGTGGATGCATGATATTAAAAATGTAAATGGTGGCATCAAAAACATAAAGTGTGGTAGGGGAGTAAAGAGTATAGTCTTTTATATGCAATTAAATTAAGTTGTTATCAGCTTAATAAAAATTATTGTAACTATAAGATGTTTTACATAAGATTCATGATAACCACAAAGCCAAAACCTATTGTACATACACTAAAAATAAAGAGAAAGGAAAAATATACCACTACAGGAAATAACCAAATCACTAGAGAAGACAACAATAGCAGAAGAAAGGAACTACCAAACAATCAGAAAGCAATTAAGAAAATGGTGATAGTAAGTCCTTACCTATTAATAATGACTTTAAATGTAAATGGGTTAAATTATAAAAAAAAAAAACTAGTACGGCTCAATAGATTAAAACAAACGCACAAGACTCAACTATATGCTATACACAAGAAACTCATTTGAGCATGAAGGATACACATGGACTGAAAGTGAAGGGATGAAAAAAATATCTCATGCAAATGGTAGCCAAAAGTTTACAGAGGTAGCAGTACTTATATCAGCCAAAATAGACTTTAAGTCAAAATTGTAATAGACAAAGAAGGTCATTTTACAATGTTAAGGAAGTAAATTCATCAAGAGCATATAAGAAATGTAAATATATATGCACCCAATATTGGAGCACCAAAATGTATAAAACATATATCAACAAATTTGAAAGGAGAAATAGACAGAAATACAATCATAGTAGGAAACTTTAGTACCTCATTTTCAACAATGAGTATATCATCCAGAGAGAAATTAAGGCAATATTGAAACTCAGTTACACTATAGATCAAATTAACTTAACAGACATTTATAGAACCATCGATACAAGAGCAGAATATTACATATTATTTTTGAGGAATCACAGAACATTTTCCATGATAGATTATAGGTTATCCCACAAAATAAGTCTTAACAAATTTAAGAAGTTTGAAATCTTATCAAGTACTGTTTCTGACCATAATAATATGAAACTTAATAACAGGAGGAATACTAAAATTTCACAAATATGTGGATATTAAACAGCACCCTTTTGAATAACCAATGAGTCAAGAAGGAAACCAAAAGAGAAATTTAAAAAATCTTGAGTCAAACAAAAATGGAAACATAATAAAACTTACAGAATGCAGAAACCAGTTCTAAGAGGGAAGTTCATGTTGATAAAGGCCTACATAGAAAAAAAGGAAAGTGCTCAAATGAATAAGTTATCTTTACACCTCAAGGAGCTAGTAAAGAAGAAGACACTAAGTCCAAAGTTAGTAGAAAGGAGGAAGTAATGAAGATAAAAGCAGAAATAAATTATAAAGAAACTAGAGAAGCAACAAAAAAATACCAAGAAGACTAAGAGATGGCTTCTTGAAAAGATAAACAAAATTGACAAACCTTTAGCTAAATTAACTAAGAAAAAAGAGAGAAACTCAAATAAAATCAGAAATAAAAGAGAAGGCATTACAACTGATACAACAGACTATTGTGAACAATTATACACCAACAATTTGGGTAACCAAGAAGAAATGAATAAATTTCTAGTAACATATGACCTATAAAGGCTGAATCGTGAAGAAACAGGAAGATTTAACAAATAATGAAGAAGGATATTGAATCAGTTATTTAAAGTCTCCCAACAGAACAATTCCATGACTGGATGGCTTTACTGGGCCATTTATCTAGCATTTAGAAAAGAATTAATACAAGTCCTTTTCAAACTTTTTCAAAAAATTGAAAAGAAGAAAACAATTCCAAATTCAGTTTATGAAGCCAATAAGCCATATGAAGACTATAAGAACAAAAAAATTACTGCCAATATCCTTTTTTGTTTTTTGAGTCGGAGTCTCACTCTGTTGCCCAGGCTGAAATGCAATGACTTGGTCACAGTCACCGCAGCCTCCCTGCTGGGCTCAGGCGATCTTTCCACTTCAGCCTTCCAGGTAGCTGGAACTACAGGTGTGTGCCACCACACCTGGCTAATTTTTTGATTTATTGTAGAGAGGAGGTCTCGCCAAGCTGCCCAGGCTGGTCTCGACACCTAGCTTCAGGCAATCTTCTTACTTCTGCTTCCCAAAGTGCTGGGATTGCAAGCATGAACCACCATGTCCGGTGTGCAATATCCCTATTAAACACAGATGCAAAAATCCAGGAAAATACTGCAAGCCAAATTCAACAGCACATTAAAAGGGTCATACTCCATGACCAAGTGGTATTCCTGGAATGCAAAGATGGTACCATATGTAGATCAATAAATGTGATATGCTCCATTTACAAAATGAAGAGTAAAAGTCACATGATAATCTCAATAGATGCAGAGAAACATTTGACAACATTCAGTATTCATTCATGATAAAACTCTCAAGAAATTAGACATGGAAGGAATGTAACTCAACATAACAATGACCATATATGACAAGGCCATACCTAACGTAATACCCAACAGTGAAAAGCAAAAAAGCTTTTTCTTTAAGATCAGAAAAAAGACAAGTATGCTCACTTTTCCCAGTTCTATTCTTTTTTTTTTTTTTTTGAGTTGGAGTCTCACTCTGTCACCCAGACTTGAGTGCAGTGGCCGCTCCCGGCCACCACAGCCTCAACCTGCTGGGCTCCGGCGATCCTTCCGCCTGAGCCTTCCAAGTAGCTGGGACTATAGGCGCGTGCTACCACGCGCGGCTGATTTTTTGATTTATTGTAAAGATGAGGTCTCGTTTGCCCAGGCGGGTCTCGAACCCGCGGGCTCAGGCAATCCACTCACCTCAGTCTCCCAAAGGCGCGGGATTACAGCCTGAGCCACCGAGCCTGGCGCCAGTTCTATTCAATATTGCACTGAAAGTCCTAGCAACAGCAATTTAGTCAAAAAAACAAAATAAAAGCTATCCAAATCAGAAAGAAAAAAGTAAAATAACTTCTGTTTGCCTATGACATGATTATATTTATAGAAAATACTAAAGTTTCCACCAAAAAGTTAGAATTAATACATTAATAAATGAATAAAGTTGCAGAATTTAAAAGCAACATACAAAAATCAATTGTGTTTCTACACACTAACAATGAACAAAATAATCCCATTTACAATAACGTCAAAATAAAATATTTATGAATAAATGAACCAAGGAGGTAAAAGAACTGCACACCAAAAAGTATAAGACACTGATGAAAAAATTCAAGAAGACATACATAAATGAAATGATGTTCTTGTTCATGAATTGGAAAAATAAATATTGTCAAAATGTCTACATTACCCAGGATAATCAATGCAATCGCTGTCAAAATTCCAATGGTATTTTTCACAGAAATAGACAATGAATCTTAAAATTCTTATGGAAAAAAGGGGAGGAAAAGAGAAAAGGATAAACTAGAATAGAAAGCATTTTTGAGAAAAATTAAGGTGTAGACATCACAATTTCAGATTTCAAATTATAGTGCAAAGCTATTGTAATCAAAATAGTATGGCACCGGAACAAAAACAGATACGTAGACCAATGGAACAAAAGAGAGCCCATAAATAAATTTATGCATATATAGTCAACCAATTTTTGACAAAGGTACCAAGAATACACAATGGGAAATGTTAGTCTAAAATAAATGGTGCTGAAAAAACTGGATATCCACATGCAAAATAATAAAATTGTACTCTTCATGCAGAACTCACCATACAGAAAAATCAACTCAAAATGAATTACAGATTTAAATGTAACACCTTAATGTATAAACCTCTTAGATGAAAAATGGGAAAACTTCCTTGATATTGATCTTGGCAATGGTTCTTTTTTTACTTTGCAGTAAAGGCACAGATAACAATAGCAAACATAATCAAATTTCTGTACAGGAAATGAAACAATCAACAAAATAAAAATCCGACATACAGAACGGGCTAAAATATTAGCTAGTCACATATATGTTAAGGGGTTAGTATCCAAAATATATACAGAATTCATACAACTTGGGGAAAAAAATCTTGATTAAAAATGGGCAAATAACTTGTATAAACTTTTTTTTCAAAAATAACATACAAATGGACAATAGGCATATGAAAAGATGCTTAACATCACTAATCATCAGGTAAACACGAATCAAAGCTACAGTGAGTTATCATCCCATACCTATAAGAATGGTGATGATCAAAAATTAAAAAGATAATACAAGTGTTGGTAAGGATGTGGAGAAAAAAGAACTCTTGAACACTGTGGTTAAAATGTAAATTGGTATAGCAATTATGGAAAAGAGTATGAATGTTTGTTAAAAAAAAAAAAAGAAACTACTATATAATTCACGAATTCTATTTCTGGGCATATATCAAAAAGAAATAAAATCACTATGTCAAAAAGATATTTGCACTCCTGTGTTTGTTGCAGTATTATTCACAATAACCAGGGTATGGAAACAGCCTAAATGTCTGTTGATAGATTAGTGGATAAAGAAAATGTGAGACACACACACACACACACACACACACACACACACAGAGAGAGAGAGAGAGAGAGAGAGAGAGAAACAATTCAGCCTTAAAAAAGAAGGAAATTCTGTCATTTGAGACAATGCAGATGAACCTCAAGGACATTATGTTAAGTGAGGTAAGCCAGTTGCAAAAAAGACAAATACTGCATAATCTCATTTACATGTGGAATCTTAAAAAAGAGTCAAAATTTAGTAACAGAGAGTAGAATGGTGATAACCAGGGACTGGAGAGTGGGGGGTGGGGGAGATATTGGTCAAAGGGTACAAACTTTCTGTTATAAGATAAACATTAGTTCTGAAGACCTATATCATGGTGACTATAGTTAATAATAATGTATTGTATACTTGAAATTTGCTAAGAGAGTATATCTCAAGTGTTCTAATCACAGAAACAAAATAAAGTTAATTCTGTGAGGTGATAATATGATAATTAGTGTGATTGTGATAATCATAAAGTGTATATATATATATAAACACATTGTACACTTTTAAAATATGCACAATATTTATTTGTCAATCCTATCTCATTAAAGGTGAAAAAAATTATAGTAGATCCCTGAACAATTTTTTTAGAAATACATATTTTTTATTTTAAAATTATGGGGTACAGTTAAGGGTTAGGTATATAAATATGCATTGTGCAGGTACCCTTATTGATGAGGTGTGCCCCCTGTTCCCAGACAGATATTGACTACCATTAATCCCACCTCCCTTCCCCTCCCTGCCCCCCATAGTTTCCCACCATTGTCAATCCTTTCCCTGAACAAGTTTTTAAAGAAAAAATTATATATGTTATGAATCCGTAAGATATATGTATTGGGAAAAAATGGGCAAATAACCTGAATATCCATTTTTCTAAAGAAAACACACAAAATGGACAATAGGTAGATGCTATATGTAGATGCTAGTTTATTTTTATCATTTGCTACCTTAAAACATACACAAATCTATTATAAAAAGTTAAATTTATCAGGACTCACAGACACCAACACGGATCATACATGGCACCATTCAGTCAAGAGAAATGTAAACAAATGTAGAGATGCAGTATTAAATCATAACTGCAAAAAATTAACTATAGTTCATAATGTACCACTGTCAATTTTGTAGTCCCCTCCTGTTGCTATTACAGTGAGCTCAAGTATTGCTAGTATTTGTTTCAAATTCCATGTGATGCTTGTCATCTCTACATGAGCAGTTTGTCTCTCCAGCAAGTTGTGTATTACAGTACAAAGTGATCTCTCATTGCTCTCACATATTTTTCACTGTGTTTAGCACAATACCGTGAAACTTCAATAACACCATGGGACCCATACAAAGTGCCACTAGTGATCCTGGAAGAGCTCCCAAGAGCAGAGAAAAGTCATGACATTACAAGAAAAAGTTGAGCTGCTTGATACGTACCACAGATTGGGATCTACACCTGTGGTTTCCCACCATTTCAGGGTACATGAATGCAGCGTAAGAACCATTTTTTTTTTAAAGGAAATTTTTGAAACCGTTGCTGCAGCTATTCCAGCAGTTCAAAAACCTTGCACTTTTTGTGAAATATCTTCTTATCTCATATTGAAAATGCAGCCTTTATGTGGGTACAGGATTGCTAAAAGAAAGGCATGCCTATGGAGTCTAATATGATTTGAAAAAAATCAAAGTCATTACACTTAAGCAAAAGGAAGGTGAAGGATCTAAAGGTAGAGAATTTAATGCCAGCAAAGGATGGTTTGATGTGTTTAGAAAGAGACCTGGCTTTAAAAATATCAGGGTTATAGGAGAAGCTGCTTCTGTCAACTGAGAGGCAAAATGTGAGTTCCCAAATGCCACTAAAAAATCATGGAGGAGAAAGGATATCTGTCTGAACAGGTTTTTCATGCAGATGAAAGTGCCCTATTCTTGGAAAAAAAAAAAAAAGCTTCAAATGATATTTATTAGCAAGGAAAAGAAGCAAGTACCAAGATTTAAAGCAGGAAGGGATAGGGCTAACTTTACTGTTTTGTGCAAATGCAGTAGGGTTTATGATCCAGACTGCCTTTATTTATAAATCTGCTAATTCTTGAGCCCCAAAGGAAAAAGATAAGCACTAGCTGCCAGTCTTTTGGTTTTATAACAAGGTCTGGACAATAAGAACACTTTTTCTGGATTGGTTCCATCAATACTTTGTATATGAAGTCAAGAAGTATCTTGCCTGTAATGCATGTCCTGGCCTTTTAAAGTTCTCTTGATATTGGACAATGCTCTTGGTCTGCCAAAGCCCCATGAGTTTAGCACTGAAGGTAACAAAGTGGTTTACCTGCCCCCAAACACAACATATCTAATTCAGTCTCCAGATCAAGGAGTCATAAGAACCTTTAAGGCTCACTACACATGGTAATCTATGAAAAGGACTGTCAACAAACACTATTGAAAAGAGCCCTAAAAGAGAGGATATTATGAAATTCTGGAAGGCTCACACTACTGAAGATGCCACTGTTGTTACAGAAAAAGCTGTAAAAGCCATCAAGTCCAAAACAATACATTTCTGCTGGAGAGAACTGTGTTCAGATGTTGCATATGACTTCACAGTGTTTACAAAGATTCAGTTAAGGAAATTACAAGATAGATTGTGAATATGGCCAAAAGCTGGGGAGTGAAGGGTTTCAAGATATGGATGTTAGAGAAATTCAAGAGCTAGTAGGCACCACACCAGAGGAATGAACAGAAGACAACTTGATGGAAAGGAGTGCTTCTGAACAGCACCAGACAATGGGGAAGAAGACGTACAAGCAGTGCCAGAAAACAAACTGACATTAGATAATCTGGCAGAAAGCTTCGATAAGACTGCACTTGACGTCATGGAACCTTGATATAGGCACTGAAACTACAGAAAATGGTAGAATGATTGGTACCATATATTTTTAAATAAATATTCTTAGAGAAACAGGAAAGCAAAAATGCCACCCAGAAATTAGTGTATTTTCATAAATTTACATCGAGTGTGCCTGTCTCTCCTGCCTCCCATTCCACTCCTCCACCTCTTCCACCTTTGCCGCCCTAAGACAGAAAGACCAGTCCTTGCTCTTCCTCCTCTTCAGCCTTCTCAGCACAAAGATGATGAGGATGAAGACTTTTATAATGATCCACTTCCACTTAATGAGTAGTAAATATATTTTTTATTTCTTATAATTTTCTTAGTAATGTTTTCTCCTCTCCAGTTTACTTCAGTGTAAGAATACAGTACATAATACATATAATACAACATATGTGTTATTCAATTCTTTATGTTATTGGTAAGGCTTCAGTCAACAGTAGGCTATTAGTAGTTAAGTTAATTAGTAGTTAAATTAATATAAACAGATTTTCAACTGTGCAGGGGATCAGTGTTCCTAATCCTCATATATATATATATACCGAATCACTGTCAGAATTATATATATATATCACATTATTTTGGCAGTGATTCAATTCTCCCCTTTAGAGTAAATTTTAAAAAAATATGAGAGAATTAGTGACTCCAAATCAAATTAATAGTTAGAACTTTCTAGTTATATCTATGCAGATGTAATAGGCCATAGCCATCAATAAAATAATTTTTTTGTGCATGATGGCAAATGCACATTAGTCTAATATGCACTTTATATTAAAATTTGGGAAAATAAAAAAATAATAAAATGTGTTTCTTATAGGCAACATATAGTTGGGTCTTTTTTTTTTCTCCCAACCTGCCTATCTCCATTTTTGAATTGGTGCAGTTAAACAACTGGCATTCAGTGTGATTATTGATTTAATCAATATATTTCTGTTTTCTACTTCTTTATTCTTCATTCTTAATTTTGTTTTTCACTCTTTTTCTGTCTTTTGTGGCTTTGAGTATTTTGTATGGTTCTATTTTCTTTCCTTTTTTAGTATATCAGCTCTACTTATTTATTTTTTTAATGGTTGCCTTAGAGTTTGCAATATACATTTTCAACAAATCCAAGTCCAAATTGAAATAACACTATACTGCTTCACAGTTAGTGTGAGTACCTTATAGTAACAAAATATTCCTATTTTTTCTCCTATCCCTTATATAATTGCTATTATTCATTTCACTTATTTGTAAGCAATATAAATATATGTGTGTATAGTGCACAAACAAAATTAAATACATTTTTGCTATTATCTTGAACAAACTGTTATGTGCTATAGCAATTAAAATATAAAAATAAACATTTTTATTTCATCTTCCTGTATTCCTCCTCTGATGTTTTTCTTCTTTATTTAGATCTGAGTTTTTTTATCGACATCATTTCCCTTCTTTTTAAAAAACACAAAAACTTAAACATTTATTGCAAAGCAGTTCTACTAGTAAACCATTCCCTCATTTTTGTTTCTCTGAGAAAATCTCTATTTGTCCTTCACTTTTGAAGGATAATTTAAAAGGTATGGAATTCCAGTTTGGTGTTTTTTTCTCTCTCTCAATTCTTGATTTATTTCACTACATTTTCTTTTTGTTTGAATGATTTCTGAGAAGTTGGATGTACTTCTTATCTCTTTGGTTATCTACATGTAAGGCTTGCCCCCACCTCTGGCTTCTTTCAGGAGGTACGATATTTTTTCCTCTAACTTCTTTCAGAATTTTAATCTTTGATTTTCTGTAGTTTGAAATGAAATGCCTAGGTACAATTTTTCTGACATCCATCCTCTTGGTGTTCTTTGAGCTTCTCACATCTGTGTTTTGATGTCACATTAATTTGAGGAAATTCTCAGTTATTATTTGTATATTTATTCTGTTCTTTTTTCTCTTTTCTTTTTCTGATATTTCCATTACACATATGCTACACCATTTGTAATTATTTCACGGTCCCTGGGTATTCTGTTCTTATTTTCTTTTTCTAATCTTTGCTCTCTTTCCTTTTCAGTTTTGGAGATTTCTATTAATAAAATCTCAAGTTCAGACATTTGTTTCTTCAACCTGATCTAGTCTGTTGATAAGCTTATTAAAGGCATTCTTTATTTCTGTTTCACTTTTTTCATTTTTGAGAGCTCCAGCTATATTTGGGTTCCAGTACCAGAGTGCTAGCAACCCTGCTGTAGTGAGAAATGAAAGGAAGTTAGACATGGGTGTTTACAGTGTGCCTTTCATGAGACACTTCTTATTACCTGGAAGACAGTTTAACTGCCTAGCCCATGACCAAGGAAAATTTTTTATAGTGGCAGATAGCTTTATGACTTTTGTCTGAACCATGCACGGTTGTCTGACTCCCACTCTGGGGCTGATATCCCAAACTTGTGTTCTTCCTGGTGTGCCAGGGAAAACCTGGCCTGGGGCAGCCTCTAGTTCTTCAGCTGGAAAGTGCAAATTCAGTACTCCACCACAATAGAAAAGAAATTCAAAGACGTTATGCATAGATCCCAGGCAAGGAGAGTGTAATGAGTTGGGAGACAGTCTTCCAACCCCAGGTCATGTGAAGCAGGAATGAAGAGTTAGGCAACGAAAGAGAGAAAGCACATGAGCAACTAGCAGAATATATAAGGGAATGAAGTGTAGGTCACTTTAAATTCACAGGCAAATGCCTGAATTATTGAAAGGAAATTGCAGAAAGTGGAGCCCAGTCTTCTAGGTGGGAGAGATATCACTAAGTTCTTATCTCTGACCACCGACTTGGGCCATTTGGGAATAGTGCCAAGGGGGACTGAGCTCTGCTTTGGTATGACAAAGTTAAACTAGTATTCACAGTGGTTGCCAAGGCAACATAAAATTGCAGGAATTCACTACACTGTTACACTGTTTTTGATCTTTAGTATTTCTTTTTGGTTCTTTCTTAGGTTTTCCTTCTCTCTGGTTCCATTGCCCATCTGTACTTGCATGCTTGCTACTTCACCGGAGTCCTTAGTGTACTAATCATTGTTTTCTGATAATACCAATATCTCTGCCATGTCTGGTTCTAATGATAGCACTGTCTCTTCAAATTCTATTTTTTGTCTTTTAGTATGCCTTGTTATTTACTACTATAAATAGGCCTTTAAAAACATATCAGCAAAGTATTAAGGAGGTTATGTCCTATAGTGCAATGATTAGGTCTCAGTTTTAATGAGCTTATGCCTCTGGACTATGAACATTACAGGTGCTTCTCAGTGTTCCCCTTTTCCTCCCCTTAGATGGAACACGATAGCTAAGACTTACTGGAGTTGGGTATTTTCTTTCTACAATATGTAAGGTTAGAATTGGCTGGAGGTAGAGCTCTAATAAAACCCCAGCAAAAAAAATAGGCTCTAGTTAACTAGTTTCTCTTGGGGGGAGATCTTTTTAAGAATGGAATACTTCCAAATTTTCTCCCCCTCTTCTTGCTGGAAGCACTAAGTTTTTTTTTTCCCTGATATTTACTGTGATCACCAGTTCAATCTCCTGAAGTTAAAACTTAAAAAGTGTGAGGACCCTCCTATAACTGGGTCCTCTCAAGTTTTTAATTCTCGGTTGTCTACATTGAGCCTTCAGCAGTTCATCAGTTACTGTTCAAATGTTCCTGTCATGGTACTGATTCTTACAATGGTTTCCACTGGTTTCTCTGCTCTGGTTTAAGCTATGACTCTGAATTTGTCTGTCCCTCCAATCTTGGGGGTAGGAGTTTGCTCTGCGTCCTCTCGTCTCATGGACCCAAAAAGAGTTGTTGGATTCTAAGTCTTTTCAGCAGTTTACCTGTTGTTAAGACCCAGTGGCCCTTTCCAAATTCCTTATATGCAGAACTAGCTATTATTGAATTTTTAATTCAAATAACATGACCAGAAACCAATGAAAATATTATATTAACACAGTTTTTTCTTTTAAATTGAGATTGATTTTTTAAAAATCTTGATCACCAATGAGGATTAAGTAAATTCTCCCACTTGTTTTTATAAGTGAGCGAGGGATAGTTAAGTACATGATGTGTGGTGTGCATCGTTAAGGAGGGAAATTAGACTGCAACAAGAGACTGTCAAGGCGAGAATGAGGTAGTTGTCTCATCCACCTGAGGAATACATCCGCATCTGTTAATTATTTATTATTAATTAATTTATGAATGTTTCTTAAGCATTCCATAAACGTGTTTTTATTGAATAATTACTAATATATATCAAGTCCTCCATAAAGATAAATGGTGACTGACATCATATTATTGGGCTATTCTAAAAATGTCTTTTAATAAAGTTTTACCATTGGCATGATTATGCTTTTATTGTATACTTTTCTGAGATATATTCCAATGTATTTTATGCTTTACTATTATATTACAAATGAAATTACTTTTTCACTACATTTCCCAATTTTGAATGGGACTAATTTTCATTACATTTCATGCATATGTGTATATTTTTTTATTTTTAAAAAAATTTTAAATCTACCAAATTATCATCCTAATATGACAAATATCAATAAATGGAAACATACAAGCACAATCTCTTTGGAGGGCTTCATAAGTTTTAAGAGTATCAATGGGTCCTAAAGCAAAACATTTGAGAACTGCTGATGTTGATAATATTTACAAATACCTATTTGGGTGGTTATCTAGATATGAGAATTATGGGTTTATAATAATATGAATCCTTTTTTTAATTGGTTTTCCTCTTCAAATTACAGGAAAACAAATGTGGTAATTTTTTGACTATGGGTAGTGACTGTGTTGTAGCTCCAGATTACACTTTGGAGGAAGGTCTACTGGGACAGAATGGTGGTGGGAGATAAAGAGGACACAGCTTGATTAAAAAACAATACTCTCCACAATAATAAAATGGGTGGTCTTCTCCCCCAGAGTCCTAACGACACTGGAACATTTTGCTCAGTAGAGAGTTGCTGTGAAACTTGGGGACCACAATGGAAAAGCCTTTGTTCAGGGGAAGGGAAAAGAAGAGGCTGTCTTCCACCTGCTGCCTCCCTCTGACCCTCACTTGGTAACTGAAGCTGCTTCTGCCCAGGAGGGTTTCTCTGTTATCACAAACCAACAGCTGGTGGGGTAAAGAATACCCCTTCAAACACCTGGCCTTCAGAGAAGCAGAGTATACAGAGTATACAGCTAAGATCTATTTGTCACTGGTTTCAGACATATCTCCGTTCCTTTAGCCTTTCCTACATCCTGGATGTCTTGTCAAAGGACTTTGGCTAAGATTATTCCTCAGTTTCCCTCCTTTACCTTAGGATCCTAGTAGAACAAGGCTACTTCACTTGGGGCCCTGTCTAACTTTGCTAGTGTCAGTGTTCAGAACATGCTACCCTAAAATGTGGCACCTTGAATACTGAGAAAGTCACAGAAACAAGAAGGTCATTCCTTGACCTCATTCTACCTTTCTGTGTGAGAGCTGGCCAGAAAAGAATTCTCTGACCTATCTCTCCAGAAAGTAGGTCATAAGATCCTCATGTGACAGGTGTCCTGCCCTATGCCTGAAGGAAAGGAATGAAGGCACAGAGATGCCAAGTAGAATCTGAACAAACAGGCCTTGCTGAGTTCCTCCCAGTTACCTCATACTCCCTTTTTGTCCAATGCATTTTTACATGCCTATCAGTTTTTCATTGAACCCAAGCACAAAAATATGGTTTTCTGTAGGTCTTTGGATCTTTCTAAAGGCTCCTGTGTCACATAAAATTTTGGTGAATAATTATTATGGTTTTTCTCTTGTTAATCTTCTTTTGAATTTTGCAGGGGATGAAAAAGAAATATTAGTTTTTGCCTGCTACATTAATGACTCCCTTTTTCCCTTATACAAATCAGTCAGAGGGCCCTAGAGTATGTACCCCCAGCCTCAGTTGGAAAGCTTCCATCAATAGACTGATGGACCAGGGACATACAAAGGTTGTGTTGGGGCTCAGAAAATAACACTGCATAATGAAGGCCTCAAAAACAGCCAGAGAAGCAAAAGTTTCTTTCTGACTTTCTCCAGCCCTTCTGTCTCTGGTTCCCCAGAGGCTAGCCATAGAATCCTCCAGAATGCCTCCTCCCCAAGGCAGGTCATGGACACCAGAATTCCTCTCCCCAATGCCAGCTATAAAATCTGAAAAAATCACTTCAACACTCCACCTGTCTTTTTATATAAAAACTGGCCACTAAAAAAATTATCTAACCTACCTTTTTGGATTGTAGATCATAAGACTCCATTACAGAAAGGATCCTGCTTCATTCCCAGAAGGAAGGAATGTGGCACAAGGAGACCAGAAAGTATTTAAACACACAGGGCTTGGTAGGTTTCCTCACTTAGTCTATTAGCATTAGTTCTTACTCTCTTTGTCCAATCATATTTCCACAAGGCTGTCCATTCCTCATTAGCCTAAGCGTACACATGGTGTCTTCACATGTTTATCGCAGCATTATTCACAATAGCAAAAACATGAAACCAACTGTGCTGCCCATTGAAAGATGGTTGTATAAAAAAAAATGTGGTACATATACATATGGAATATTATGCAGCCATAAAAAATGTGGTACATATACACCATGGAATATTATGCAGCCATAAAAAGGACAAAATCATGAAACCTGCAGCAACTTGGATAGACTTAGAGTCTCTAATACTGAGTGATCTATCACAAAAACAAAGAACTGAGTACCATATGTTCTCACTCATAAGCAGACCTTGAACAACTATCATAATATTATAAGAAAGGGATTGGCAGTAGCGGGAGGGAAGGGGGAATACCTCATCAATAAGGGTAACTGATCTCAAACAAGGTGAAATGGGGACCAAAGTTGAGGCCCAAACTTCACCTGTACAATGACCATTTGTATACCTAACCCTGAATAGTTTCCCACAATTTTAAAATTAAAAAGTTTTTAAAAAATGGTGTCTTTAGGTCTTCATTCTGAAGGATACTGTGTCACACAAAACTATGATCAGATAAATTTGCATGTCTTTTCTCCTATTCATCTGCCTTTTGTCAGTTGATTTCCAGTGCCCCTTCAGAGGATGACAGGCAATTATACGTTGGCCCCTACAGCTGCCCACCCAACAACTTCACCATGGACTCCCTCTGCTACCTGGACTCCCTCTGCTACAAGTCCAGATTGGCCCTTTCTGGTACAGATTCTAGTCTATCTCGGGCCTGGGGTCACTTTTCCCTTTGGAGACTAGTCAGTTATCTGAGATGGACATGTTTCATCTCACAACAGCTCTTAGGAATGGATGGAGTACAGGCCCGAGGTTAAGAGGAGAACACATGGACAACCCATTTACAGCGGTTGCTGAATAAACATCAGCTCCATTCCCTCTGCAAACACGTGGGTGTGTCTATTGCCAGTTTTCTGTATGGGCGATCTGTCTCTAAAGCAATTTCCGGCTCTTAAAAGTGAAACCAAAACCTTCTCCGTAGTTAAGATGTACAACTGAATTTCATTGTATTTCATCATCAGGGATTGCATCATGAATCGAGTGGTGTGAAAATAACAATGAGGATGATGCAACGAGTGAAAAGGAAACGAAATGCGAGTTTGTCTGGTTGGATTTGAAGAATGGAGCGGGATTCCCCTCTGGCCTGGCCCTTGCCTGAGGAGAGTGCAGCTTATCTTCGCAGAGCAGAGGATTCTTCTGGCTGCCTGAAAGGGGCCTGTGTTAGCTCTCTGGGTTGTAGGGAGAACCAGGAAACCAGTGAGGTAAAGCGTGCTGTTGCAGACAGCTGGGGCTTGCACCACAGCGGCAGTGCTTCTGTCTACAACTCTGTGATATTTGCTGCCACCCACTTGACTCAGTCCCCCAGGGAATGACTATTGCTGCCTCTCCCTTGTGAGTAATTGAGCTGGTGAAAAATGTTCCCTGGTCAGTTCTTTTAAGATGATCTCACTTTCCTGCCCATAGAACTGGAAAATTAGAGAGAAATCTTCCAATCACATTCATATGCAGGAGCTAACATGTAAGGAGGCATAATAAATGCTAGGCACTATTTTAAGCACGTTATATAAATGTAAGCAATTAATCCTCACCACAGTTTTTTGTTTTTTGTTTCTTGTTTTTGAGGTAGTACTAAGATCATCTTAATTTTACAGATAAGGAAACTGGACTCAGTGACCTCTATTTTGCTTTCCTGTGCTAAGAAATTCACATGTAGCATTCTGGCCCTCGGGATCATGTAGGAACGTTCAAGGCCTTTTGTGTCCATTTCTGCTCTCACTTCTGGACCCTTAGGATTGAGGAAAACTAGATTGCACCTCAGCTCTTATTTTTCACTCATTTCTCATTTTTATAAAATGTTCTATTCTGCCTACTTGTTGATTTAGCTCTTGCTTGTACATGAACTGCCCATCGCTGCCCCTCCCCCAGGGTCCAGTTTTTTCAAAGTCCTTTGCTTCAGTTCTAAAGACCGTTCATCAGTTCTAAAATGCTAGTTACAAATGAATGTCTCTATTTTACCCCCTGTTCTGATCTTATAGCACTTTGCAAACACAGCACTTATCATTTTGTTCTGTTATTGATGGATTTTTTTTTTTTTTTTTTGCCTGTCTCTTCCGGAAGATTAGACTGAACTTTGAAAATCTGAACTTTGTAACCCCAGTCATTAGCACAGCAGCCCATGGTAGGAACTTAAGTATTGTTATGGATCAAATACAATGCTAATAGTATATGCTGTGATCAGCTTCTGTCAAATATCAAAGGGTTGTCTCAGCAATGTTTGCCGAGGGTTCATTTAATATTTTCTCTTGACAAAAATTTGAACACCTGCTATCTCATGTGCACGTTGATGGGTGATGTGATAAAAGCAAAAATATAATTCAAAATATAATTTTTTTTTTTTTGAGTTGGAGTCTCACTCTCGCCCAGACTGGAGTGCAGTGGCTGCTCCCGGCCACTGCAGCCTCGGTCTCCTGGGCTCAGGCGATCCTTCTGCCTCAGCCTTCCAAGTAGCTGGAACTACAGGTGAGTGCTACCACGCCCAGCTAATTTTTGATTCATTGTAGAGATAAGGTCTTGCCAAGTTGCCTAGGCGGGTCCCAAACCTGCAGGCTCAGGCAATCCACTCACCTCAGCCTCCCCAAGCGAGGGATTACAGGCTGAGCCACCGAGCCCGGCCAAAATATAATTTTTAATGAACCTAAAATATTATTTTAGACAAGGGTAGTCTCAATACATATGGGCCTTCTTGCTCCTTCTTATATTCTACTGGCATCATATGACACCCAAGAGAAATACAAAGCCATTATCAAAGGTCTTTGAAGTGTATTATAGGTTCTCACTAAAGGTTCCTGAAGAAATAGCAAAGAGGGAAATTATGTCATGAGACCATTCAATAAAATATAGTTGTAACTGCTTGTTTTAATAGGACATAGAAGAAAACTGAAAACTAACCAATATATTTTATGGTAATAAAATGATAGAACTTAGATAACAAAAATCAGAAAAGAAAATCATAGGATATTCTTACAAACATGAAGTTAAAGATATCATATTAAGTATTAGCAAATCGAACCCAAGGCATAGTATAAATAAACAACTAGAATTTGACCAATACCTCAATGGTAATATAAGAAAATCTATTGATGTAATGACCACATCAGAATGTGATAAGGGAAAAAATATGCACTAATCTCAGTAAGTGCAAATAAACCGCCACATTAAATATAAAGCAACTCCTTAGCATAGTAGGGCTTGAAGAAGTAAATTAACTCTGATAAATGTTATCACATCTATGAAAAATGCCTTCTACCGTAAGTATCAGACAAGTGAGCTAATTGAAGCTGAAATAATGAAGGCATTTGCTCATTCCTCATAATTGGAAATCTGGTAGTGATGGCCCCGCAAGCAGTGATTGGCAGTTCCCATTTCTCCACATCTCACCACCATTTGGTGTTGGCAGTCTTCTGTGTTTTGGCTATTCTAATAAGTGTGTGGTGTCTCCACGCTTTTTCTTGTAGACCTAGACCGAAAACAGCAAGGGGAACCTGCAAGAATGTTACAAAGAATTAGGCTTTTCCCCAAATGGCTAACTGGTTGACCCAACACTGACTTTTTTCACTGGCTTGAAATGCTACTTTTATTCTATGCAAAGGATCAATAAATTCAATAGTCTTTTCCTTGACCTCTATTCTATTTTCTTGACTGATTTCTCCGTTCTTGTAATAATGCCACTTGGTTTCAATTTCTGTAGTCTTACAGGATCATTTGGTATCTGACAAGGCAAGTCCGTCTGTATATTTCTTCCTTTCTCACGTTTTCTTAGATTTTTCTTGTGTATAATTTTTTTGATCATTTTGCAGTCAACTTGTCAAGTCCTATCTAAAATTCTTGTTGAGGTTTTTTTTTGTTTGGGTGTACATTAAATTTATGTATTAATGCATAATAAAGTACTTTAAGGAGTTCAGTAGATTTTTGTATTCTAATAGAGAAAACTTTCCACGATCTTTAATAAGTTTAAAAAATGAAAGAATGATATATATGGAATAAAACATTTATTTGTTTAATACACACTAAATATTTCTAAATGTACAGATTTATTAAATCGGTGGGGAAATGACAAAAAGGATACACAAAAAGGATACGTATTAGTCATGTGAGACTGGGATAGATCTTTTAACAGTTCTAGGTGGGTTTTTCACTTGTGTAACTTGTTCTAATTTTCAAACATGACAATATATTCATGTGTACATGACAATATATTCATGTGTATTTTATACATATAAACTCAGGAAATCCTCTGTAGCTATTTAAAGCAACACTCATCATGGCAACTTCTCATATTTGCATCTGCTTGTCCATCGTTTTGCAAGCTTCAGCCTGCCTGGCTCTTCTTGCTGTACTCCAAACAGCCAAGAAAGACTTATTTGCTTTATTAGAAGTTTCCTTGTGATTCCCCATCCTTTACCTTTAATAAACCCTACAGAGAAAGCACTCAGGCTATTACTAACTCATAGCTGACATTACCGTCTTCATGATCACCAATGATATGATTTAACAAACCCATTACATTTTTCTGTTTTAGTAACAAAATTAATAATATCCATTTTGGGGTCCAAGTATTGTTGAATTCATTATCCAACAATAAAACACCTAAATGGAGGTAATGTTGCATACATTATTTTATTTAATTAACTCGGCAATCCTACATAAGAGGTGTTATTCTTCCCATTTTACAGAGGAAGAAACTGAGCTGTCTCAAAAAGGTTAAGTGTATTTCCCAAGGTTATGCAGTTAATCACCGGGAAGCCAGAATATAAATGTTGATTCAGACTTTGAACAAATCTCATGCTTACCCCCGATGATATAGTGATAATCAGATGTTTGTGTAAGATTATAAACGTTTTTGCTTTAAATATTAAATTAGGGTAAAATGCTTATATCATAGGATGTATCGTTGTAACCATTTCTTTTTCTTTCTTTCTTTTTTTTTTTTTTTTTTTTAATTGGAGTCTCACTCCATCGCCCAGGCTGGAGTGCAGTGGCACGGTCATGGCCATCCCAGCGTCGACCTGCTGGGCTCCGGCCATCCTCCCGCCTCAGCCTTCCAAGTAGCCGCAACTACAGGCATATGCTACCACATCCGTTAGTTTTTTATTTATTGTAGAGACAAGGTCTCACTATGTTGCCCAGCCTGGTCTTGAACCTGTGGGCTCAGACAATCCTCTCACCTTGGCTTCCCAAAGTTCTGGGATTACAGGCTAGAGCCACCGCACCCCGGTGTGCTCAGTAGTGCTTTGTGTACTCACATTGAATTCTCCAGAATTCTTTTCATCTTGCAAAACTGAAACTCTACACCCATTAGACAGCAACTCTCTATTTCTCCCTTTCCCAGGCCTCTACACTTCTTCATCTATAAATCTGAACACTCTAGGTAACTGATACAAGTGAAATCAAATAGTATTTGTTTTTTGGGGGACTAGCTTATTTTATTTTTGCATAATACATTCCAGACTCATTCAACTTGTAGCAGGTGTCAGAATTTCCTTCTTTTGGGGTCATATAACATTTTATGGTATGTAGAGACCACATTTTGTTTATCCATTCATCCATTATTCTCATGGATACTTGGGTTGCTTCTACCTTTTGGCTATTGTGAATACTTCACTTTCCCAGTAACAAATCCACATCATCAAGATATACCCAGCAGTGGAATTGTGAGATATATGATAATTCTATTTATAATTTTTGAGGAAACACCATACTGTTTCCCAAACCTCCTGTACCATTTTACATTTCCACCAATAGTGCACAAGGGATGTTATTTCTCCACATCCTCTTCAGCCTCCTCCTCTTCTTCCACCTCCTTCTCCTCCTCCTCTTTCCCCATCTTCTTCAGCAATATCTATCCTAATGGATGCGAGTTAGTATCTCATTATGATTTTGATTTGCATTTCCTTAGTGACCAATGACTGATCACCATGTTCTTGTTCATTTGTATATCTTCTTCGGAGAAATGTCTATTCAAGTTCTTTGCTCATTTTGTAATTGGATTATATAGTCTTTTTTTGGTTAAGATATAAAATGTGTTCATATATTCTGAATACTAGTCCTTAACCAGATGTAAGATTTTCAAAAAATTTATTCTGTTCTATAGGTTGACTTTTTTACTTTCTTGATAGTGTCCTTTGAGCCCAAAGTTTTTAATTTTGATGAAATCCAATTTATCTGTTATCTTTTGTTCTTTATGCTTAGGATGTCATACCTAAGGACCCATTAACAAATCCACATCATAAAAGATTTATCCCTATGTTTTTATCTAGACTTAGCTTGTACATTTTATAAACTTAGCTTGTACATTTAGGCCTTTTAGGTCAATTTTTCATATTTTTGTATGATGGAAGGTTAGAGACAACTTCATTATTTTGCATGTGAATGTCAGTTGTCTCAGCACCATTTGCTGAAGAGATTGTCCTTTCCCCATCGAGTGGTCATGGTACCCTTGTTAAAATCAATTGAACACAAATACATAAGTTTATACCTAGACTCTCAATTTTATTGCATTGATCTATATTTCTGCCTTTATGCCAATATAATACTGTTTTGATTACTGTGTTGTATAGTATGTTTTCAAATCAGAAATTATGAGGTCTTCAACTTTGCTCTTATTTTTTTCAAGATTGTTTTGTGTATCCAGATTCCCTTTCAGTTCCATATGAATTTTAGTATTGGATTTTCTATTTATGCAAAATCCAATTGACATTTGAATTAGGATTGCATGAAATCTGTAAATTGCTTTAGAGAGCACTGGCATATGAACAATATCAAGTCTTCTAATTTATGAAGATGAGATGTCTTTATATTTATGTAGGTCTTCTTTAATTTTTGTCAACAATCTTTTTTAGTTTTCAGTGTGTAAATCTTGCATTTCCCTGGTTAAATTTTTCCTGTAAGTATTTTATTATTTCTGATGTTACTGTAAATGGAATATTTATCATAATTTTTAAAATTGCTGATTGCTAGTTGTCTTAGTCCATTTTCTTTTGCCATAACAGGATGCCATATACTGTGCAATATAGCTCACAAATAAGTTTATCTAGCTCACTGTTTTGGAGTCTAGGAGGTCTAAGACTATGGCACTGGTATCTGATGAGGGTGTTCTTGCTGTACCATGATATGGTAGAGGTTTACACATGGAGAGAGTCCACGTAAAAAAGAGCCAAAGAGAACTGGATAATGTCTGAAAATATCTCAAATGGGAAAGATCCAGTTGAACACAACAAAACCCATCATTTCAAAGGCAAGACTTGAACTAGAAGGAGTAAATGTAACTGTATCTTATGCAAGTGTATCGTACTGCTTCTGGAATAAGTGAATGGTGCTTTTTGGTAACTAAGGAAAACGGAAATTGGAGTGTAGCATCTCATCCAGAAGGGCAGTCTAATTTCTACCACAAAGGATTCTGTGGCTGGACTACCAGGGTTCATGTCATAGCCTCAGCCTGACCTGTGGTGTGACTTTGGGTACCTCATTATCCGCCTCTGCTACTTGATGGGTTGTCATGAAGATGAAGGACAAAAACCATATGATAATTTCAATGGATGCCATGGAGGAGTTGATTTTAAAAAACTAGGTGCAATAGAAGGAACATACCTCAATGTGATAAAAAGACATATAAGGCGAACCCACACCTAACATCATTCTAAACAAGGGAAAACTGAAAGCCTGTCTTCTAAGATCTGGAACAAGACAAGGATGCCTACTTTCATTATTTTTATTCCACGTAGCACTAGAAGAAGTTAGAACAATAAGAAAGAGAAGGAAACAAAGGGCATATAAATTGGCAAAGAAAATTAAAACTATCCTTTTTGCAGAAAAACTAGACTCCACCATAAACTATTAGAACTGATCAACAAATTTGGTAACATTTCAGGATATAAAATCAACATGCATAAATCAGTAGCATTTCTATATGTCAACAGCAAACAACTGAAAAAGAAATCAAGAAAGTAATCCCATTTACAATAGTTACAAATAAAATAAAATACCTAGAAATAAACTTATCCAAGGGAGTAAAAGACCTTTCGAGTAAAACTATAAAACATTGATGAAAGAAATTGAAATGGAGGATCTTATATACTTATAAGCATGTAACACCTGTTAGTCATTCCCACAGTGGAAACAACTAACCCACCCAACAATGGGATGTGGATGAAAGATTGCCTGAGATAATCCACTTCCCTTCCTTTAATCCTTAGCTCATCCTTTCTAATTTCATTGCTTATGTGAACGTGAGACTGTGAATGGAGGGACTGCTTCGTCCAAATGACCAACATCTATGAACTTGCAGGTTGCTGACCTCTCAAACATGAATGAAATGGCCATGCAGTGTATGACCCAGTCTCTTTGGAATGTGAGTTGGTGTGATTAAATCCCCACAGTCTGACAATCACTGTGTATAATGAAAAAAGTAAACAGATGGGTAACTAGCTAAAGTAAATAAATTCTCTGATTGTGCAAAGCTGAAAACTAGACCTTTAAGCAATAGCCTGTGTTAAAGAGCCAGCTGCCCTCCTGCTGGGCTTGCCTGCAGCTCCAAGCATTCTCCCCCACTGGCTGGATTGAAACCTGTTACTCTGCAAAAACCTTAATCCCCGGTTGTTGTAATTACTTAAGTAACATTTTGCATTTGGATTGAGAAGATGTCACTTCGTCTTTTCCCACATTTGATGACTTTGTGCATTACTTTTTCATAACTGCCTACTTTTACTATCTAGGAAGTTAAACCACAGAGAATTTCTGACGTCTTGAAAATCATAGAGAATACATGTTACCTTTTCTTTTTCCTTATGCTTTCTCTTCCTTTGTTTGCAACGAACCTCCAGGTGAAAATAGAAAAGATTACAGGAGCATTAGAAAAACATGTATAAAGTGAAAGTCAAGTACAAAAGAAGAGGGGATGTTTTAAAATTATACAAAAATAGAACAAAAGGGATCATTTAACCACTTCTTCTACAGAGCTAGGATGATGTTTCGAACTAGGACAGTGAAGCTGCCAGGAAACAGCAACACAGTGTAACTGCTTGGACACTTGGATGGCAGTAGTGGTCGCACTTTGCTCTTCTTGAAGGCAAGACTGGACGTTTAATCGTCTTGGTATAGGCTGAGCTCAGCATAGTAACTGGTACATAGTAAACGTTCAGTAATTTTCTCAAGTAGAATAAATAAAACCAAATTGGACAAAGTACATGTTGTTAAACAATAAAGCCTATGAAATTGACAATGATGAAGAATGTTTCTCTCTTATGAAGAAAAGAAGCTAGCAGACTTGTAACCAGAAAAAGAGAGATCGCTCCTGATCATCTTGGGACATTCATATGCATATTGTGTTTAACGAGATGCTTGAGTGAAAAGGAGGAACTCTGGAAAATTAAATAATTTAGGCTCATATGCACAGTAATCTCACTCCTACTCTTCAAGTTATGCATCAAAGACAGTATTGTCTAAAGGGTCCTGGTGAAGGTGTGCCGCTATGTTTCTTACTTTCAGGAAGTGATTTGGAGAAGTTTAGAGATGTAAAAATGGGGAGTCCCCTATATATGTAGAAATCCAGTGAGGTGAGAGGATGCTTGAGAAGAGGCTGATAAAAATGGTGGACTTCAATACAACACGATGGAATTAAAAGTTAGAAGCCATCATCCAACCAACTCATACTACTTCCTTCCAACCAGTTCATACTACTGTACACACACACACACACACACACACACACACACACGCATGCACGCACACACACACAGACACACATCCCTAGTATCCCTTCAAATGGTTTTGTTATCATCTTAAAGTAGAGGTAATGACAAGTCAGCTGCGCAATGAAGATAAGCTATGACTCTTGATGAACCAATACCAGCTGAAACCAGATGACAGCCCCAGTGGCTTAGAGTCCAAGGATCCCATTCATTTAAGACACATGAATTAAGTGAGGAGACTACCAAGCACCTGGTATTTGAGGCATAGTAGGAATGAGCTGACATCCGTGCATATAAAGAATGTATCTTACATACCTAGTCTAGTATATCAACATTTCCAAGAAGGAAATCTAGAGGGGTAGAAAGGAGATTTTGTCTTATTATTATTATTCAAATTGTATTTAATTTTACTTTTTTGAGTCAGAGTTTCACTCTGTCACCCAGGTTGGAGTGCAGTGGCATGCTCACGGCTACCGCAACATTGACTTGCTGGACTCAGCCTTCCAAGTAGCTGGAACCACAGGCACATGCCACCACACCCAGCTAATATATATATTTTGTATATACATATATATATATATATATATATTTTTTTTTTTTTTTACTGTAGACATGAGGTGTCGTCAAATTGCCCAAGCTGATCTCGAACCGCTGGACTCAGGCAATCCTCTAGCCTCTGCCTCCCAATGTGCTGGGATTACAGGCACGAGCCACTGTGCCCTGCCGGAAAGGAGATTTTAAAAGAAGCCTAGTAAAACTTCCTTAAATGTTGTTCTGAACGACAGGATAAAGATACAAACAACTCTATCATTAGTTCAAAGTATAAAGGTACAAACAGCTCTATCATCAGTTCAAAGTCAGTTTATGTGAAAATGGAAAGCACCCTGTTCAATTGGGATGTCTAATTTTTCAGTGAATAATTTGAACTCAACTGTAAAAATACAGAAGTTGCCTCCCAAGCCCTTGAAGTGACCAAAAAAAAAAAAAAAAAGGCCCAAATGGGAACAAGAAGGATCTGTGGGAAATTGAAATAATGAAATCTTTTGCTACATATTTACAAAGCACACTGGCAGAAGGTTCTCAGAGAAGCTGAAGCAAAGCTCTCAATCTTCCATCTCAACCGGAAGAGCTCCTCCTTTGAACTTACCAATAGCATCCTCAGTCTCTCCACTGTGGCATTGGTGATGAACCTCTCCAGTCCCATCTGCTTCCTTAGCTGTGACCTACCTTAGAGTCTTGACTTGGGAAAGCAAGAAACCTTCCCAGCTCTGCATCAAATGGAGACAATCTCCCTGCTTTTCTGTCTGAAAAACAGGAGTGTCTTTCGATACCTCCAGAAACAGATGGATGGCAACCTGTTCCAAAAAGGTCAAGGCCATCTCTGCTGTCCACAAGATGCTTCAGCAAATTTTCAACCTCTAGCCCAAGGGCTCCTATGCTGCTTGGCATAAATCTTTTGGACAAGTTCCGCAGTGGATTTCATCAATAGCAAGAAGACCTGCAGACCTATTTGCTACAGGAGATGGGAGAGGAAGAATCTGCCCTAAACATTGAGAGCCCAACACTGGCAGTGAAGAAGTACCTCCAGGGAGTTCTTCTCTACCTGACAGTGAAGAAATTTAGTGGCCACCTGGGGAGCTGTCCAAGTGGAAATCAGGAAATGCTTTCTCTCTGTTAATAAGCTGTTAAGAAAACTCAGTAACCAGGAAGGAAATTGATTCTCATTGACTAAATGTTCTAGCTCATACCCTTATTATTCAGTCCTTTTCAAAACTGTTCTTTTTGGCTTCATTGATAAAATAACTTGAATTCTATCTGGCATATTCTGATCAGTAATATTCAGAATGGGGAGAAATATAACTGGTGCCTTGTGACTGAAAATCAAGTTATATAATATTATTTATTTATTTTAATAAATTTATCTATTCATTTTTGATAGTGTTCATATTTATATGTTCTATTGGGTTGCTATTGTTGTTTCTAGACAAGGTCTTGCTATATTGCCCAGTCTGGAATGCGGTGGCATGATCATAACTCACTCCTGCCTCAAACTCCTGGACTGAAGCAATCCTCCCACCTTGACCTTCCAGTGTTGGGATTACAGACTTGATCCATGGCACCCAGCTATGTTCTATTATTTATTTATTTTTAATTTTTTTTAATGTAAAGATGTGGGGTACAATTCAGGGTTAGGTATACAAACGTTCATTATACAGAGGTACCCTTGTTGATGAGGCGTGCCCCTCCCTCTCCTGGCAGTTTCTCCCAACTGCCAACCCCCTCCCCCAGGCAGTTTCCCACTACTGTCAATTTCTTTCTTATAGTATTGTGATAATTGTTCAAGGTCCGGTTATGAGTAAGAACATATGGTACTCTGTTCTTTGTTTCTGTGATAGATCACTGAGTCTGATAGACTCTAAATCCATCCAAGTTGCTATAAGCATATGTTTACATTTTTCTTCATTAATAAAAATATTACTTTTAAAAACTCATTACGTTTAAGACTTTTCTCCTCTTTTTAAACAAAACCGTCCCCCTACCATCCTAATTCTGCCTATTAAATGCTAAAGTAGGTGATGCAGTTTGTTCGTTTGTTCATACATTGACCTTGGGGAGCTAGATCTTGAGCATAAAATGCATAGTCCCTGTTCGCATGCAACTTATATCAGAGCAAAGGACCTAGCCACCGAAGAAGGGATTATAATGTAACTGGGTATGCACTTTTGGCATCTGGGCTAGTACACACAGGAGAAGTAAAAGATGTCATGGCAGTGAATGTCATGGGTGACTCATTTAGGTTACCCTCATCCTTCCCCAGCGAAGTAATATGAAGTATAAGACTTGAGGGATAAGTAGAAGTTTGTTAAGAATGTATGGAGGCTAAATTTTCCAGAGGGGGGGAAAAAAACAGTGGCATAGAGAGTGGCCCCGTAGCTGGAAATGGCCTGCTACATTCAAAGAAGTGAAAAAGGCCAGAGTGGGTGGATTGTACTGGTGGATGGAGAGTATGGCATGCAGTGATGCTGGGGAAATGGAAAGGGGCCCAATACAGACTTACGTTAAAGATGTTGGACTTAAGAGCCAAGAAAAGTTTCTTTAGGATCGGAAGCTGAAGAGAACTTGACCAGAGTAAGTGCAGGGAGATTTGTTAGACCAGCAGTTTTCAAGATGTCCGTGGGCATTTGGGGGTTCCCAAGACACTTTAAGATACTCCACGAGGTCAAAACTATTTCTGTAGTAATATCCACACATCATTTGCCTTTTTCACCGTGGTAGTAATTTGCACTGATGGTGCGAAAAGGATGATAGGTGAAACTGCTTATACCTGAGTGTCATTCAGGGAAGTAGCACCAAAATGTACTCATAGTTATGTTTTCCATTATCACGTACTTGAATTAAGACAAAATGCCAGGCTCCCTTAAGAATGCCCTTAAGGTCATAATAAAAGTTATTCATCTTTCAAGATTTTGAATTCTGAGAACACATCTTTTTAATATTCTGTGTAGTGGTCTTTTCAATATTCTACATGACTACACTTATGGAGTATACTGAAGTAAGATGAGTGTGTGGATGAAATCCACTCATGCGATTGAGTTGTGAGCCAAAGCAACCACTCTTTCTCAGAATAACATTTTAACTTGAAAGAATGATGGACAGACAAACAGTTATTCAGTTGTGTGCATGTGACAGGCATTTTTCCAAAATATTTATAAAGTGAAACTGTCACTTCAAGAAAAACAACCAGCAGTATTTGTTGCCAGTGTTAATTAACAGTTGCTATATTTTGAGGCTAACCATGCTGTGCTAGTTTCAATATTATAATAATGTTTCTGTTTACATTTCTGCATATTGCTAGCCATTTCTTCCTAATGTTTTACATTAAACTTTAGTTTCATGCTTTTTATAAGTTAATTATGGATCCTATTTGTTTCCTATGTATATTCATCCTCTCCCTCATTTTCACTGAATTCTCATGGATATCAACATTGATATTAATCAATATCTCATTGATGCTAATATAGCCACCTCTATTTACTTTCCTTGATTGTATTATCTTCCTCTGTCTCGTTCATCTCTTTTTCTTTTTCTGTTGTAGTAGTATTTTATTTTAGGCTTTTCCCCTATATAGAGTAATAATAAGGCTTCTGTTTTAAGTTAATGAAAAAAATTTTCTTTTATTAGATAAGTGTAAGCAGTTAGGTTTATTATCTCAACTAGTCTGTTTGGTTTTCCACTTTTTTAATGCTTCACTTTGTATAATACTTTTGTATGTTTTTGGCATTTATACTTCCTTCAATTCTCCAGTTTTTATTAAAGATATATATTTAAAAGAATTTAATTTTCTATTATTTTTGAATTAAAATTTTCATAACTCTTTAAAATAAAACTTTTAAAGTATTTCAGCACTTTAAAAATGTTTTTACAGCAGAGTGTGGTGGCTCAAGCTTGTAATCCCAGCATTTTGGGAGGCCGAGGTGAGAGGATTGCCTGAGCCTGTGGGTTCAAGACCTGCCTGGGCAACATGGTGAGACCTCGTCTTTACAATAAGTCAAAAAATTAGCCGGGCATGGTAGTTCTGGCTACTTGGAAGGTTGAGGCAGAAGGATCATCTGAGCCCAGCAGGTCGACGCTGGGGTGGCCGTGAGCGTACCACTGTACTCCAGCCTGGGCAACTCAAAAAAAAAAAACCAAGAAACGTTTTTACTATTCGTTGTCATTTCTTACTGGGACTGTTACTTTTTTAGTCAACATAGTAAGTATGTGTAGGGGACACGATATGAGATATATAAATAAATGAGAAGGTCTAAGAAGTTGGTGAAGACAAATTCATTCCTGTGTTTAGATAACGAAAATACATTAATTTGAATGATCTTAGACTGACTTCAGTTTGGATGGAATGTGCTACATTAGTACCATGTATTCCAAATATATTCACAGGACATTTTTAAGAGTCACTAGGTCATAGGATAGTGATATGTTTAAACAATTTTCATTTTCAGAAGAAATATGTGACTATAAAGTGATGAGTTTGATATTCTGGTCTAGCCTGTCAACGGGCCCAGAAGATAGTTTTTATTCTGGAATTTAAAATCTTTTTGAATGATGGTAATGTTGCCATCATTAGTCTTCATAGCTTCTGCAGAGTTTTTCAAGACTTAACATTTGAAACTGTAGCAAGGTACCTTTTTAATTAAGGAAATAACTGAAAGCTTTACTTGAGTACCATGTAGACTATTTTTTTAAATGATGTCTCTACCCCATCCTTTACCCAAGAAGGCAGATGAGTCCTGTTTCATCTGAGGATAACATATAAGCACCAGGGGGTCCCTCATTGCGCCATGCTCTCCATCTATTTCTGTAGGCCTTCAGTGACTTTTCTTTGGTGACCCAAATCCAATGTTGGACTGGACCAAGCTAAAACCATGGGAGAAGAAAGATTTTAAGCAACTTCTCTGTCCTTCGGGCCCACAGCTGTGGAATCTTGCTCTGATTAGTGTTGTGTCCCTTAACCAAAGCTGGGTAGGTCTGGTGTTACACTGCCATCTACTGGCTATAGGTCAAATTTTGACTTAAAGACGGCATCTTTTTTTTTTTATAATTAAAAAAAAACTTTAGATTCAGGGGTACACATGCATATTTGTTACATGGACATATTGTGTAGTGGTGGGGATTGGGTCTCAGGTGGCCTTTTCCCCAAATAGTGAACATTGTGCCACATAGGTAGTTTCTGAACCCCGGTCCCCCTCTCCCTTTCCCCCTCATTGGTGTCCCTAGTGTCTGTTATTTCCATCCTTGTGATCCTTTAGCTACCACATATGGGTGAGAACATTCAGTGTTTCATTTTCTGTTTCTGAGTCAGTTTACTTAGAATGATGATCTCCGGCTCCATTCAGGTTGCTGCAAAGAACATGATTTCATTACTTTTTATATTGAACTCTCTTCCATGACCTCCAACTGGGAAGAGTTTAGAAAATTAGAATTATAAGAAAGGACAGTTTGGTGTCCTGCTTATTTAAAAACAAGGAAACAAATGCGTGAAGGGAGCACAAAGAATCTAATTCATAACAGTGATCCTAGAAATGTGAAATTTATGTTTTTAGATCCCTGTATTCATCCTTTTCATCGAAAGACAAGTTTGTTATATATTATTTTTGTTAAATAATTCAGAAAAAGGAAATGCATATTCACACGGAAAACTAATCAGGACAACAAGGCTGTATTTTTGGTTTGAGTCGCAGTTTCAGTAAAACCAAACATTGATCCTCAGAGTTGTCAAATTCTAAAGATATATCCAAATTAATAGTCCAGGAGGGCCCAATTTTGTGTCTGTGGTTCAGTTTTCTCAGGCTCTTATCAAAGTGGATGAAGGAGCATGCCATCAGCAACAATGGCATATTAAAATCCCAGAAAAATTTGTCAGAATAAAACTTTTTAGAATATTATAAATTATTCAAAGGCCTACAGCAAACTCAGGAACAGTTAGGTGAGGACAACAGCTGAATCTCAGTAAGCAGAGCAAGACTTGTGTGTTTCAACTTGCCCTAATCCCATCACCCATTCTCAAATTCAGTGATAGCCTTAAAAAGTAACAGGCCACATTCCTGCTACCAGAGTAGCACTTTCAAAGCTTTATTTCTAAAGACTGTCATTACTTGACCCTGGAATAGCTCGGAAGAAAGACTTTTTGAGACTGTCTTTATTTGACCCATCTGGGAGCTCACCCAATACTAAAAGCCTCTCTGGGAAGGATGTTTGTCAAAGTCATTTACCAGCCTGCTGTTTTAATGTAGTCGTTATCTGAAGTGATTGATAACAGTCACAGAAACAATGACCATCTGAAAAGCTTAAAAGAAAAAGCTAAGGAATAAGATGCCCACAGGGGCTTTGAAAACTCTGGCATACTTCTGGGAATCTAGAAGGGCATTGTGTGTGTTCAGGAAATACCTAGTCTCTCCCTTTTGACTGACTTTTAATCTTATCGTAAACAGGAAGTGAAGGCTAAGGCAGGGTTGCAAACTGCCTGGCTGAGTATTAAACATATGCTTCAACATGTATCCAGAGCTCCTTGGCTAAAACTTCACTAAAACTGTTGGTTCTAGATACTTAAGGAAATCTATGCTCAATCATTAGTTGACCACTAAGCTAACTGATTAGAGATGTCAGTGGCCACACATGACAAGTAATATAGGTTTTACAGAATAGTTCAGAAAAGTCACTAACTTAGTCCCCCAACTGCTGGGTGACAGCCTTCATGTGTCAACTTTTTCTTGAATTATGCTTGGCTGAAGTGAGTCATTCAGCCCAAGGTTGCTCCTCTTCCTGGCAGCTACCAGCATCCAATGACTGGTCAGTATGGTGGTACGGATTCCAGGCCCCTTCATTCCACTACTGACATGTCATCCCAGCTTTAGAGGTCAACCAAGGCAAGGCCTTTATGTGACTGTACTGTTGTTCAGGTTCTGCCTCTGCACAATTCTCTTCTCCACAGATTTTGATCCTATAGCACTCCCCAATAAATTCCATGCTCACTAATCTTTGTCTTAGACATGCCTTCCCAGATAACTGACTTACAACACCATAGTATAACTCCAGAAAATCCAAGCTCATGTGCTACTATTCTCTGGCCAGGTATATACAATTGTTGTTACATGTGTTAAATTTTTTGTCCTATTCTTGTTCTCCATGACTTCTTAAAAATTGTCCCCTTCACCATAAAACCCCTACAGACTGATTTGTCTGGATCTGTTCATTTCCTAGAGCACAACTCTCATCATGCCACATATCACTCTGTGCTGTGGTAGATTACTCTTTTTTTCTTTTTCCAACTAGACCAAGAGTGACTTCATGGTAGAAACATGTATTTTTGTCTTTTAGACTATGACATCTAGCACATCATTCAACATAGCACAGGGACATTCTAGGTCTTGACTAAACGTAATACATTTTTTTAATGCAGGTTTAAAAGAAAGGAAAGTCAGAACCATATTGATAAGGTCAGTTGGACATTTGAGGAAACTCTTGATATGGAAGTGAAAACATCTGGAGTCTACTTTATGTTTCCAAGATGTGCAAATCAATAAAGGAGACTTATTCACATGTGTCTGCTAAGAATTTAAGCTATTATTTTTTGGTTTTTCAGTCTCTCTACTCTTCTTGTATGGAGCATTTGGTTCAACTACTACTGGAGTGAAAAATGAAGATAACTATCTTTCTCTGATGAAAAGGTGGTTTCCATCATTGGATGGTAAGGCCGCAATAAAATAAGGACCTGACATGTCGAGGAGAACACCCTGCAGGGACTTCTTTTCTGTCTCATTGGTCTGGTCATCTTGGATAATCCTTTCCTGACCCACTCCTCGGAACACAGTCAGCTTGGTGAAGGTTGGTCAGGACCTTAATTGGCAGCTAATATAGAAACTCTTGGCACTCACTTGAGTGATTCCAATAGAATAATTTTGGATTATATTTTTACACTCTTAATATTTTAAAATATTGTGATACTACAATACTACATATAGAGTAAATAGACCACTTTGATAGTTTTGCTTTAACAGTTTTGTAAAGAGTAACATTCTTCCCATTGATCAATTAGAAATATGCCTTGTTGGTACAGTGTAGGTGGTCGTTAGTTTAGACTTTTCATAAACTAACAGTAAAATTTGGTGACAATTTTTCTTATTTCTGACTGGTAGAAGACAGCCAACATGTAGCTAGTATGTGTAGGGTTAAGTAACTAGTGTCACATAGCAGATACGCAAGGGAAGGGCCATAACACAGAAAATGTACCATTGGTCTACTTTCTT
>CAUYQG010037804.1:0-21034 GCA_963574415.1 Tarsius wallacei | reverse complement strand
CTATATCTTAATGGCAGAACTCCAGGGACTTTCTGGACACTGGCTATACCTAGAAAATGAAATTAATCAAACCTCCCTGACAATCAAAAGTTCCCATTTTGGTTGCTAAGTTGTTAGTTAATAGTTGCTATGGTCACTAAGTTGCTATGTAGCCAATACTGCAAATTTTACCTATAAAAGCTTGTCACAAACTGCACCAATTTGTCAAGAGTTTTTCTGGCATTTGCCTACTCTTGACCCACGCGTTAGTAAAGGACTCTAATTAATTAAACTCAGTTTACAGGCCTGACTTCTTCTCGCTTACTCGTTCATAACACAGCGACCTAGCCAGTGGGGGACCTGGCTTCTGGTATCGACTCAGTGGGACAGACCTTGTCTTTCTAAACATCAGGTTTCTACTCTTCCAAATGGGCCCAGGGCGCAGTGTCTCAGACCTGCAATCCCAGCCTTTTGGGAGGCTGAGGTTGGAGGACTGCTTGAGCCCAGGACTTCCAAGACCAGTCTAGGCAACCTAGCGAGACCTCATCTCTACAAACACTGAAAAAAGTTAGCTGGGTGTGGTAGTACGCGCCTGTAACCCCAGCTACTCAGGAGGCTGAGGTGGAAGGATCACCTGAGCCAGGAGGTCGAGCTGCGATGAGCCATAATCATGCCACTGCACTGTAGCCTGGGTGTGCCACAGCACTCTAGCCCGACTCAAAAAAAAAAAAAAAGAGGAACTTGGATTTCCAAAGATTCCTTTCCAGCCATAACATTTCCAGCTTGGCTGAGCAGATATCTGTAAGTGACCCCAATGTGAGAGACACTATTCCCCTCTGCAGATAAGCCCTTCAATATGACAAGAGCGAATTCATGACCTATGTGTGTCAGGTGCTGGGAATACCACAAATTACCAGAGAAACAATGAAATTTGCAGTCACCGTGAGGCATGGTGAGCACTAGGATAGAAAGCACAGGATAATCCTGGTGCACATCGCAGAAAACACCTGATGAATGCAGTGAGTCTTCCAGGCAAGGGAATGAACCCAAATTCCTTTTGTTCTCCTCGCCAAAAGTCACAGATCATTGGCACCGTGTCATGAGAAGGGACATTTTGTGTAGCAAGTCTTTCTCATTGTTGAAATGTAACGTCCCCTTCCCCAAAGATAACAAACCATAATGATCCACAGTATAATGGGACAAGAAGCCTGACAATATTGTACCAAAATGAGATCTGTGCACTATGCCGTAAGTCGCAGATCTGTGCTTTGCAGCAGTAAGAACTGTAAGGTTACTGATGTCACCAAGGTCGTCGGATGAATATTCCCAGCTCAGAGAGAGGGAGGAAGTGATGAGGAACAATACACATCCATTCGATGGGTAAGGGCGAGAGACATAGAAAGACCAGGCTTCTCTCCGTGTGCTGCCAACCTTTCTGTGTCCCTACTAGAGACCCCTGTGTCCTCCATCTTGAACCCATCATTCAAACAAGAAAGGGCATGGGTTGCATAGGAAATGATTTCGGGACATCCCCCAGGGTGAAATCTGATATGGCACACACTGTCTCTGACCCCAAATGCAGGCTCCTGCAACGTGGGGAAGAGAAATCCCAGCCACTGAAGCAAAGAAATGCTGAAGACAAGTTGGGTGATGTGCAGGGAAGCGCTGAGCTCCTTGGGAGGAGGAGGCAGATAGGTAGGCTGGATTGGACTCAACAGTCAACAGGGATCTCAAGAGTATAACAAAACGGGATTTCGTAATCACAGAATTCTAGAGCCCAGAGGAAGAAACTCCCAGAGGACATCCAGACACGAAAATTCCTTGTGTCCATCCCTGACCATGAATCTTCTGCTTCCAAGAACAATCAGTTCATTGCTGGCCAGTCCTGACTATTGCCATCTTCCTCCTTGTGGTAAGCTTGAATCTGCCTCCCCAGAAAACATACTCCCAGACCCTAATATGGCTCTCTGGATCTTTGCCTGATGGAACAAGCCTAGTCAGGTCAAAGCTTTGAGACTTGGAGGACCACTGCCTTGCTTCCCGTTCACTTTCCTTCTCCAGGTTAGAAACTTTCAGATCCTTGAACAATACCTTGTGCAAATGGCTTCTGGGATGCTTGAGCCGTTCTGGTCGCCTCTTATATGCCTATAGCAGGTGCGTGCAGCCAGAGGAAGGTGGGTGTGGCTGGGGAATCCAGCAATCTGGTGGCCAGGCCTGGGTCAGGCTCAAGGACCGGACCAAAGGCCAGGCCCAGCGGTCCTAGTGCAGCACCCAGAAGGGGACAGACAGGTGCAGAGTCAGCTGAGAGCACTGCATGGGCTGCTACAGGGACTCCTTCCTGGGCTTCCCAGAGGCAGGGCAGTTTTCAGCCTAAACACACTGCTCCATCCCCATCTGCTATGAGGTGCATTGCCAGTAATTTGGGGGATTTTTTTGTTTGTTTATTTTTGCGTGTTTGTTTGGTTTTTCTTTTTTCATTTTTTTTTTTTTTTTAGTCAAAGTCCCACTCTGTCACCCAGGGTGGAGTGCAATGGCACTATCAAGGCTCACTGCAGCCTCGACCTCCTGGGCTCAAGTGATCCTCCAACCTCAGCCTCCCAAATAGCTAGGACTTCAGGAGCATGCCACCATGCCTGGCTAATTTTTTTTTTTTTTTTTTTTTGGTAGTAATGAGGTCTCCACTGTGTTGCCCAGGCTGGTCTTGAACTCCTGGGCTCAAGCAATACTCTCGAGTCAGCCTCCCAAAGTGCTAGGATTATAGGCGTGAGCCACTGCACCCGGTTTAGTAGTTTGATAATAATCATAAAGTACTGAAGGGTGTGAACGGTCGGTGCCTATTTACAGGTTAGAGCAGGTTCAAGGTTATCCTCATGGTAACATTTTCCTTACTCTTATACTTGCCTTTCCTTCATGCTCCTAGTGAGAAAGGAGGAGGAGAATTATACAGGCATGCTCAGAGTTGCACAGAATCCACAGCCCATCATCACTGGGGCACAGAGGGTGTGCCTTGTCTAAGAAGGTCATTGTCATGAGCGCCCCAGCAGAATACCTTCTCAGGCAGGACGCGTGGCTTCATATGGAGCCCTGACCATTTAGGGATATCTCCAAACCCCTGGAGATAAGGCGCTATAAATTTCTTGCATCTGTCAAGATTGTGTTCTCTGAAAGAATTCGAAGTTCATTAGCAGAGAATGGACTGCGAAAAACTCAAGGAAATTGGATCCCAAACCATCAAAAGTGCTGCAAGCAAGTCAGGGTTTCCATCTGTCCATAGGACATTTTGTTTTGTAAACAGTTTTATGGGGGTATAAATGGCATACTGTAAAGTGCACATGTTCATTTATTTGCACGTTTGTTTGTTTGAGTTGGAGTCTTACTCTGTCACCCAGCTGCAGGGCAGTGACATGATCACAATGATCACGGCTCATGGCAGCCTGGACCTCCTGGGCTCAGGCAGTCCTTCCACCTCAGCAACCTGAGTAGCTGAGGCTACAGGTTCATGCCACTATGCCCAGTTAATTTTATTTTTTATCTTGTTGTAGACGCGAGGTCTTGCTATGTTGCCCACGCTCATGCAATCCTCCCACCTTGGCCTCCCAAAGTGCTAGGATTGCAGGCATGAGCCACTACACCCAGTCAAGACAAAAAACTGTACACATTGAAAAGGAACACTTTGATAGGTTCTGACATAGACATCTACCCACAAAAACCATCACCACAATCAAGACAGTGAATGTATCCCTCACCCTCAAAAGTTCTCTCACAACACTGAATTGTTTAACTTGGAGTCTTCACCTTTATTCCTATCAGTGTAGCATTCCAAACATCAAGGTCATTTTAGATTTTTATTTGTCATCTTTTTTTTTTTTTGAGTTGGAGTCTCACTCTGTTGCCCAGGGTGGAGTGCAGTGGCACGCTCACGGCCACTGCAGCCTCGACCTGCTGGGCTCAGGCAATCTTTCCACCTCAGCCTTCCAAGTAGCTGGAATTACAGGCATGTGCCACCATGCCCAGCTAATTTTTTTTTCTTTTGGTATTTTTATTGTAGAGATGAGGTCTCGCCAAGTTTCCCAGGCTGGTCTCGAACCCGCGGGCTCTGGCAATCCTCTCACCTCGCCCTCCCAAAGCGCTGGGATTATAGGCGTGAGTCACAGCGCCCAGTCTTTTTGTCATCTTTTATATTGGTATGCTAAGCTCTGAGTCATCAGCAAATTTGAGAGTATGTCTTGGATTGGGAAAGAGGAAGGAGAAACAGATCCCACCTCTGGGGTATCAGGACCCAGACCAGGAAAAAAAAAACCTAAGGCAGGAAAGGGAGGAGAGCCAGGAAGCGGTCTGGAGAGGGAGCGCTTGGAAGAAGGTACAAATGCTGTCTGTCCCTTGTAACCTGTCTTTGTAACTCGATGCCTGTCTCTTCCAAGGGCGCCCATCAGTGAATGACCTCACACTTGGGCTGCTCTAACATTTTACACCCACATTGGTATTTTTAGAATATTTTAGTAAAATATGCTCATCGTTTGCTTCATATGCATATGTCCACATTTTCACTTTTTATGTAGACTCTGAAATTTGTGCCTCCCAAACAAAACATTGCACTTCACATTTCTCACTTTGTTTCACTGTCCTAAATTTAAAATACAAGTCCCAGGCGATCACCCAGAATAACAGAAGTTCGGTGTCTTCTTCTTTACAATCACTGCTCATTTCCGACCTACTTAAAATGTGGGATACAGCCAGGTGCGGTGGCACAAGCCTGTCATCCCAGCACTTTGGGTGGCCGAGGCGAGAGAATTGTCTGAGCTCAGGGGTTCGAGGCCAGCCTGGGCACCTTGGTGAGATCTTGTCTAAACAATAAATCAAAAAATTAGCCGGGCATGGTGGTACATGCCTGTGGTTCCAGCTACTTGGAAGGCTGAGGCAGAAGGATCGCCTGAGTCCAGCAGGTCGAGGCCGCGATGGCCATGAGCGTGCCCCTACCCTCCAGCCTGGGCGACAGAGTGAGACTCCAACTCACAAAATAAATAAATAAAATGTGGGCTACCTAGTATTACAGGGGTTGGAGACAGGAACTGTGGTAGTGCAAGCTTAGGTGATTCTTAACCTTAAGAACCTACTCTCAAGACTAAGGCGTGTAGCTGAGTGCATGTGTGTCAAGGGCTGACTACATAAAAGCAGGTTCTCAGAATCGAGCTCCAGGCAGAATATAGCGTGTATTAAAGGATAAGTAATTTTTAAACTTTTTATTCATTTATTCATCTTTGAAATAAAATGTCTTTCTTCAGAACATAAGCAGATTGTATCCACAGAGTCAAACTCAACTTACAAACTGAATAAAGGATCAATGACCTTCTGAATTTATAATATTGACCAGTGCCAGGCGTGGTGGCTCACACCTATGATCCTAGCACTTTGGGAGGCCGAGGTGAGAGGATTGCCTGAGCCCACGAGTTCGAGACCAGCCCAGGCAACTTGGCAAGACCTTGACTCTACAATAAATAAATAAAAAATTAGCCGGGCATGGTAGCGCACACCTGTATTTCTGGTTACTTGGAAGGCTGAGGCGGAAGGATTGCCTAAGCCCAGCAGGTCGAGGCTGCGGTGGCCGTGTGTGTGCCACTGCCCTCCAACCTGGGTGACAGAATGAGATTCCAAATTTTAAAAAAATTATAACAAAGAATAAGTGACTTTAAAACGTTCTAATATGAAGCTTGCCCAACAGCAAGTTTTTAGAATGTAGACCCACAGCAATTTCAAGGGAAGGAGGGCTTTTATCCCTGACATTGTTTAGAATTGCTAGTGCACAGTGATAGGAAAAAAACAGATTGGGCCAGGCACGGTGGCTCACACCTGTAACCCCAACATTTTGGGAGGCTGAGGCCGGAGAATTGCTTGAGCCCAGGAATTCAAGACCAGACTGGACAACACAGCAAGACCCTGTCTCTACAAAAAAATTTTAAAAAAAAATAGCCAGGCATGGTGATACATGCCTATACCCCGAGCTACTTGGGAGACTGAGGCAGAAGGATCGCCTAAACCCAGGAGGTTGATGCTGTGGTGAGCCATGATCATGCTACCACTTTCTAGCCTGAGCAACAGAGTGAGACCCTGACTCAAAAAAAGAAAAAAAATTGACTTTTACTAAAAATGAATTTTTTTGCTTTTAAATTCTGTGCAGAAAAAGATCCCTATTGCCTGCACTGGAGGGAGGCCCCTTTCACGCCCCGGCCTGGTCCACACCGCCTGTGAGGTTATTAGAATAAGTCTTCCTAGACTGACTTCGAGGGATAGGACACGTCTGCCTGGCACTTGTCTCCAAGGTCCCATGAACTGACTTCACACTCTTCTAATAGGCCTGAGTATAGAATATCTTCCGTGAGCTGCCGCTGTAATATGTCCCTGAGAATAAGTTCCAGTGGGAAGGCCCTCATGTCTTCAAAGTCACTATAATTCACTTTGATCAGGAGGAGCCTGGAGGCAGTCAGGGAAACTCTGACTTGGCCATCACACCTTTGAGGAAGCTCAGGAGGGTCTAGTGACTGACTATATATAAGCCTTTGTCAGGCCTTGGATCAATTCAATTCTCGTTTTAATAATATCTTACCATCATATCATCTCATGAGATTCTCGGCTGCCACTTTGCTGTAATCAGCTTTTAATTACTTTTCATTAAAAGAAAGTGTAGCCAGGCATAGTGGTTCACGCCTATAATCCCAGCACTTTGAAAGGTCGAGGCAGGAGGATTGCTTGAGCTCAGGAGTTCGAGACCAGCCTGGGCAACATAGCAAGACCTCCACACTACACAGAAATCAAAAAATTAGCCAGGCCTGGTGGCGTGCGCCTGTAGTCCGAGCTATTCCAGAGTCTAAGGTGGGAGGATCACCTGAGCCCAGGAAGTCAAGGCTGCAGTGAGTGACTGTACTGCAGCCTGGGTGACAGAGTAGGACCCTGACTCGCAGAAGAAGGAGGGGAAGAGGAGGAGGAGGAGGAAGGAAGGAAGAAAATGTGATCAATGATTTTTTTCTCCTTGTGAATTCTAAATGTGAACCACCAAAGCGTTTCTCCAGGCTCACAAATCTGTTTTAAATTCATTCTATAATTTTACTAGGGCCTGGAGCCAAGTTTTGTTTTGTTTTGTTTTTTTCCTTTAGAGTCAAGTTTTAAAAGCTGGTGAAGCCCAGGAAGCATTGTGAATTATTTAAATCTGATTCTCCTTGGGAGGAGACTGGCCGCTGTCTCCAACCCCTCACCTGCGGTTGAGTCTCAGTCATGAGGCTAGAGCTAGGGAGAAAGAGAATGCAGGGCAGGGCTTCATGACTTTGCGTGCACCGCCATCTCCAGAGATTGTTTTAAAACCGGATTCTAATTCAGCATGTCTGGGTGGGGCTGGGATTCTGCATTTCTTTTTCTTTTCTTTCCTTTTCTTTTTTGTTGAGTTGGAGTCTTACTCCATCACCCAGGCTGGAGTGCAGTGGCATGCTCACGGCCACCACAAACTCGACCTGCTGGGCTCAGGTGATCCTTCCGCCTCGGCCTTCCAAGTAGCTGGAACCACAGGTGTGCACTGCCACACCCAGCTAATTTTTTGATTTATTGTAGAAATGAGGTCTCGCCAAGTTACCCGGGTGGGTCTCGAACCCATGGGCTCAGACAATCCACTCGCCTCAGCCTCCCAAAGTGCTGTGATTACCGGCTGAGCCACTGAGCCTGGCTGATGAATATATTAAAATAGGACATACTTTTTTTTGTTTTGAGTTGGAGTCTCACTCCATTGCCCAGGCTGGGAGTGCAGTGGCGTGCACACGGCCACCCCAGCCTTGACCCGCTGGGCTCTGGCGATCCTTCTGCCTCAGCCTTCCAAGGAGCCAGAACCACAGGCATGTGCTACCATGCCTCGCTAATTATTTGATTTATTGTAGAGATGAGGTCTCGCCAAGTTGGCCGGGGCTGGTCTCGAACCTGTGGGCTCAGACAATCCACTAGCCTCGGCCTCCCAAAGTGCTGGGATGACAGGCTGAGCCACCGAGCCCAGCCGGGATTCTGCATTTCTAATAATGCTCCCTGGTGATACAGATGCCTCAACTGAGTAGCAAGAATGCAGAGATGAGAGAAAACCCAAATCTTGTTCCTCTTGCTGGGACCCAATTGGAAGCGTCAGGCAGATGCCGGTGGGAGGAGTTAAAGGAAAGACCCTGTCCCTCAGGTCCCATCTTTTCTCACTGTTGATGGGATGAGTGTTACAGGAAGTCAGCTCTAGAGCTGATCAAAGCTTGGTTCTGCTCCCGACGCCAGTATCCACTGGCTGTGTGACCCTGACTAGGCAGGTCCCCCAACCTCTGAGCCTTTGTTTCCCTGAGCGAAATGGAAATAGCAACACCTAGGTTTTGATGTCTTTTAGACTAATGACCATGACTTTTGAATTAAACATATTTTTTTTAAAAAGACTCAAGCAAGAAGAAAATGACAAAGAGATTTTGAAACCCCACAGCTCTCAGGGTGAGTCTGAGGGTCAAAATCATGTGTGTGGATTAGCCAGCACAGAGGCCACACTGGGTGAGAGTTCAGGGGACATCAGTCCTGTCTGCCATCCCAGCTGTCACATGAGGGGGCGAGCGATCACGAAGCTATTCTGTCCCACGGCACCTGCTCATTTTTCGGGCAGCTGCAGAGAGGAGGACAGCCCAGTTGCAGAATCCCCTCCATGGGGTGACAAGGGCACTTCCCAACACAAACATCCACTGCCATCCGCCTCATTTCCGCCAGTGCAGGAGTGTGTCCGCAAGACACGACGTCCTAAGACCACTCTTTGGGAAAAGGAGCGCTTGTCCCAGCCAGGCCTAGCTGGTGGCCTTCAGCAAGTCTCATCTCTCCTCAGTCTCACATTTCTATTCACCCAAAAAGATACTAACTCCCACTGAACAGGCACTTGGCCATTTTTTTTTTTGAGTTGGAGTTTCACTCTGTCACCCAGGCTGGAGTGCAATGACATGCTCACAGTCACCGCAGCCTCAACCTGCTGGGCTCAGGAGATCCTTCCGCCTCAGCCTTCCAAGTAGCTGGAACTACAGGTACACGTCACCATGGCTGGCTAATTTTTTTGATTTTTATTGTAGAGACGAGGTCTCACCAAGTTGCCCAGGCTGGTCTCAAACCCATGGGCTCAGGCAATCCTCTCACCTCAGCCTCCCAGAGTGCTGGGATTACAGGTGTGAGCCACCACGCCCAGCTTCACTTGGTCATTTGCAAAGAGATGTGTTTGAGGATTCTCTGTCTTCAAATCTTCACAACCCTCAGGGTGCTGGTGATCATCCCAGGGCTATAATTCTCACACAGGACGCTGCGCTCAGCGCGGAGGGTGGATGCAGCCCCAAAGCCCATCTGCCCTGCCTGCAGCCCTGCATGCTCTGAGCCTCCGCAGCTGGTCCCCATGCACTCTCACTCCACAGCCCTGCTGGACTCTGTCATCTGTCAGAGTCAAGAGGGCCAATAGGGTCGCTGCTGCTCGGCTCCTTGTATGGAAATAATCCGTTATTAGGCAGATAAACGGAGAGACAAGGCATCTGCAACGGGCAAGCTCTGGAAAACGCAGCCAGAGAGGCCTGGACCAACCATCCTGTCTTTCCCGGCTGCCTAGAAAATCTCAGCCTGGGAAGTCCTCCCCTCAAAAACTGGGAGGAGGTATCTTAAAGGACATTCCAACCTTCAAGCACCCAGACAACGGGTCAATATTTTTTTTTTTGAGTTGGAGTGCCACTCTGTCACCCAGACTGGAGGGCTGTGGCACGCTCACAGCCACTGCAGCCTCGGCCTCCTGGGCTCTGGTCATCCTTCTGCCTTAACCTTCCAAGTAGCTGGAACTATAGGCATGCGCCACCATGCCTGGTTAATTTTTTGATTTATTGTGGAGATGAGGTCTTGCCAAGTTGCCAGGGCTGGTCTTGAACCCGTAGGTTCAGGCAATCCTCTCACCTCGGCCTCCCGTAGTGCTAGGATCATAGGTGTGAGCCACCACGCCTGGCACTGGTCAATATTATAAATTCTTTCTCTCATTCCTTCTTTCTTTTCTTCCCTCTTTCCTTTTCTTCTTCCTTCGTCTCCGCCTTTCTTTCTTTCACAAGTGTTTATTGAGCATCTATCACGTGTTGTGCATCAACCAGGTAGTAAAGGGTCTGAAAGATAAAGAAGACACAGGCCTTGCCATCAAGCAGTTCCCAGGCTGTGGTGGGACGTAAGGGCATAAAAACAATGTGAGTCCTGCGGTCCAGAAGCAGTGCTAACTTGCTCTAAGTTTCAAGAAAGGGAGACTTTGCTTCCACTGAGATTGAGGAGGGAGGTGAGGAACCCAGAAAGGCAATCACCTGGGAGGTGAGAAGGCATTGTTCTGGCCCTCTGAAGATAGGCTGTCTGCACTCAGAGAAGGCCCAGGTGCTGACATGAGTCAAAGGCTTCCGTGTGAGGGTGTGTAGGACTCGGAGGAGACTGGAGTGGCAGTGGGTGAGAGTGTGAGATCCGTGTTGTGCCATTATGTGCCTTGACATAAGAAGTCAGGGGACGAGGCCGGACGTGGTAGTTCACGCCTATAATCCCAGCACTTTGGGAGGCCGAGGTGAGAGGATCACCTGAGCCCGCGGGTTCGAGACCAACCTGGGCAACTTGGTGAGACCTCGTCTCTACAATAAATCACAAAATTAGCTGGGCGTGGTGGTGCGTGCCTATAGTTCCAGCTACTTGGAAGGCTGAGGCGGAAGGATCGCCAGAGCCAGCAGGTCGAAGCTGCAATGGCTGGGAATATGCCACCGTCTTCCAGCCTAGGTGACAAGAGTGAGACTCCAACTCAAAAAAAAGTCAGGGGACGGCTGCTTTTCTGTGTGGAAGTGACCCACGTGGCTCAGACCTTTCCGGTGGGAGTAAGAGTGAGACATTCCATCTCGTGAATATGATTTCAAACAGCAGTTTCTCATCAACCATGCCAACGGTTTCCAGTAGGCGATGTGAAATGTTTCTAATAGCCACACTCCAGAGGAAGCAGAGGCCGGGTGAGGTGGCTCGCGCCTGTCATCGCAGCACTTGGGGAGGCTGAGGCGGGAGGATTGCTTCAGGCAATCCCGAAGGAGTTTGGGACCAGCCTGGCTGACACAGGGAGACCCTGTCCCCGTGCTATCCACCTCCCCATCCCAAGTTGAGCCAAACTAAAAAGACAAACAAAAAAAGAAGATGCAGGCGTTGTTAAGGTTAATGTCAACTCTATCGTGTCACGAAATATATTTGATTATTTTGTAGATACAGTTATATGTGTAAATACACAAATATGTACATATAAAAAAAAAGAAGTTAGGGAACACTGTTTCTGTGGAACAGGCCCAGAAATTGTCCGCTTATTTTTGACATCCCTTTTGTTTAAACATCAACTCTCAAGGCTTTCTCTGCCACCGCTCCATGACGAGATCCATGCACCCCACTAGACCTGCTTATATTTCCATGCTCTAACTGAGACCACACCCCTCAACTCACATTCCAAACACACCCTTGGAGCTGTTTGATCTAATCTATGTTTAAAAGGCAAGTATTGCCTATAATCCCAGGATTTTGGGAGGCCAAAGTGGGTGGATGGCTTGAGCCAAGGAGTTTGAGACCAGCCCGAGCAACATAGTGAAAACTTGTCTCTACAAAAAATTAAAATAGCCAGGCTCAGTGGCTCAGCCTGTAATCCCGCGCTTTGGGAGGCTGAGGTGAGTGGATTACCTGAGCCCGCGGGTTCGAGACCCGCATGGGCAACTTGGAGACACCTCATCTCTACAATAATTTAAAAAAAAAATTAGCCGGGTGTGGTAGTGTGTGCCTGTAGTTCCAACTACTTGGAAGGCTGAGGCAGAAGGATCACCTGAGCCCAGCAGGTCGAGGCTGCGGTGGCCGTGAACAACGTGTCACTGCACTCCAGTCTGGGCAACAGAGTGAGATCCCAACTCAAAAAAAAAGAAAGGGGGATAATTATTCCCAAACTTGGGAATTGAAGAGTCATTCAGCAACACTTAGCAATACAGCTCATGACAGGTTGTGTGGCATGTCATGAGCTGTATATGCCTCAGCTAAAAGCACCAAATTAAAGGCATAATTCTAAATCTACTATGGTTAGCCAGCATCAAGTGCAAACATTTAAGGCTGTCACTCGAATACTTTAACGAACACTTATTTATTCATTTTCTGAAATAAATGTTCAGGAATTTAACTAAGCCTTTTATTAAATTATTTCTATTTATAGCATCACTTATCACCCACCAGCTGTTCTGAGATTAAAGGCCACAAGTGTGCGTCTGCAAGAGCTAATCCTGCCGTTCCCAAAGGCTCACATGGGATCACACCGGTTAAGCCCAACTGTCTTTGTTGTAAATGAAGAAGCTCATAAACAGTTCAGTTTTCGAAAAAGCCCGGCTGACCATAATTTCTTATTTTATTTATTTATTTTTTATTTTTATTTATTCTTATTATTTTTTTTTGAGTTGGAGTCTCACTCTGTCATCCAGACTGGAGTGCAGTGGCCGCTCCCAGCCACTGCAGCCTCAATCGACCTGCTAGGTTCCGGCGATCCTTCCACCTCAGCCTTCCAAGTAGCTGGAACTACAGGCGCGCGCTACCACACCTGGCTAATTTTTTGATTTATTGTAGAGATGAGGTCTCGCCAAGTTGCCCAGGCGGGTCTCGAACCCTCGAGCTCAAGCAATCCACTCACCTCGGCCTCCCAAAGCGCGGGATTACAGGCTGAACCACCGAGCCCGGCTCATAATTTCTTTAAAAGTGCTCACTTTTCTCATGTTCCCCACCATCTTTTTCCCTACACGCGTACATATAAACATAATCTCCTGGGCACTTTTAACTTAACCAGAATCATGTAGAAATCTCCTGTTTTTAATTCAGAGAAATTTAAAGGCCGGGTGTGGTGGTTCATGCCTGTAATCTCAACATTTTGGGAGGACAGAATAGGAGGACTGCCTGAACCCAGGAGTTTGAGACCAGCTTGGGCAACAGAGTGAGAACTTCTCTCTGCAAAAATCAAAAAATTAGCCAGGGGTGGTAGCATGCACTTGTAGTCTCCACTATTAGGAGACTGAGGCAGGAGGGTTGCTTGAACCTTGGAGTCAGAGGCTGCACGGTTGCTTGAACCTTGGAGTCAGAGGCTGCAGTGAGCCATGATGGTGCCACTACACTCCAGCCTGGGCAACAGACTCAAAATAAATAAGTAAGTAGAAATAAAGAAAAGAACTTTAAAAAGAATCCATCAACTATCCTAGTTCCTTCTTTTTTTTTTGAGTTGAAGTCTCACTCTGTCACCCAGGCTGGAGTGCAGTGACACACTCACAGCCCCTGCAGCCTAGACCTGCTGGACTCAGGCGATCCTTCAGCCTCGGCCTTCCAAGTAGCCAGAACTACAGGCATGTACCACCATGCCCGGCTAATTTTTTTGATTTATTGCAGAGACAAGATCTCGCCAAGTTGTCCAGGCTGGTCTCGACCACCCATGGGCTCAAGCAATCCCTTCGCTTTGGCCTACCAAGGTGCTGGGATTATAGGCGTGAGCCACCACGCCCAGCCAGTTTCCCCATCTTTAAGAGAGAATTGGATGGATTCCATGGATCTCAACCTTCTTCTGGGTTTAGATTGTCGAGGACTATTTGAAAGTGATGAAAGCTGTGGGCTTTCTCCCCAGAAATAAAAGGCATGTGTGCCCATCCACATAAACCTTGATTCTCCAACTAAGGGTGCTTCCCTAGCTAAGTATCCATAACCCCAGGTTAGGAACTCCTAGATTAGACAAACTCTAAATTCAAGACAAACTTAAGTAAACTTTAGATTCTGAGACTGTTAAAAAGAAACAGTGTAGGGCAGCCTCTTTCAGGTTCCCTCCCACTGTGGGAGCTTTTCTGTCTCCTTAATAAATCCTACTTAAGCCCGGGCTCGGTGGCTCAGCCTGTAATCCCAGCACTTTGGGAGGCCGAAGCGAGTGGATTGCCTGAGCCTGCCGGTTCTAGACCTGCCTGGGCAACTTGGCAAGACCTCGTCTCTGCAATAAATCAAAAACTAGCCAGGCGTGGTAGCACGTGCCTGTAGTTCCAGCTACCTGGAAGGCTGAGGCGGAAGGATCGCCGGAACCCAGCAGGTTGAGGCTGCAGTGGCCGGGAGCATGCCACTGCACTCCAGTCTGGGCAACTGAGTGAAACTCCAACTCAAAAATAAATAAACAAACAAACAAACAAACAAATAAATAAATCCCACTTAAAAAAAAAAATGAGAGACCAGTTGTGGTGGCTCAAACCTATAAACCCAGCACTTTGGAAAGCCAAGGTGAGCGCACTGCCTGAGCCAAAGGTTTGAGACTAGCTTGGGCAACTTGGCAAGACCTTGTCTCTACAATAAATCACAGAAATTAGCCAGGCATGGTGGCGCATGCCTGTAGTTCTAGCTACTTGGAAGGCTGAGGTGGAAGGATCACCTGAGCCCAGCAGGTCGAGGCTGTGGTGGCCGTGAGCGTGTCCCTGCACTTCAGCCTGGGTGACAGAGTAAGACTCCAACTCAAAAAAAAAAGGGGCAAGGATAGCTCATGGATTCTTTTTTAAGTTATTTTCTTTATTTCTACTTATTTATTTATTTTGAGTCTGTTGCCCAGGCTGGAGTATAGTGGCACCATCATGGCTCACTGCAGCATCTGATTCCAAGGTTCAAGCAACCCTCCTGCCTCAGCCTCCTAATAGCGGAGACTACAAGTGCACGCTACCACCCCTGGCTAATTTTTTGATTTTTGCAGAGACAAGTTCTCACTCTGTTGCCCAAGCTGGTCTCAAACTCCTGGGTTCAAGCAATTCTCGCATGTTGGCCTCCCAAAATGTTGGGATTACAGGCATAAACCACCACACCCGGTCTTTAAATTTCTTTGAATTAAAAACTCTGGGTGACAGAGTGAGACTCTGACTCACAAAAAAAAAAAGAAAGAAAGAAACAGTGTAATAGTATGTTGGCTCCCAGCACGGCCCACAGCACCATTCCTGTGCCATTTCTTGTATTCGATGCTAAGATAAAGGAACAACCAGAACAAGCCCCCCAGTCTCACACACCCCTCCTGCCATAGCAGAACCCGTGCATGCATTAAAGAAATCGTGAGCACACAGAATCTCAGGCTGGCAGAGGCCTCCAGGGTCCTGTGATCCGAGTCCCCTTCTCTTGTGCAATTCTCTGTGCACGGCATCCTTGCCAAGTTTTCACCAGGAAATGGTGAAGAGCTTTGGAAACAGCCCTTTCTGTCTCCAGTCAGCACTGATAGGCCCAGGCCATCAAGGCTTTGTGCTGAGGGCCTGAAAGCATCCAGGGGCCCACGAAAAAGTCTGGGGCCTGACAACACCTTTGAGTGCTAAAATTTCTCAGAAAACTAAAGCAAAATCAATAGCAATATCAAGAGCAAAATCAGAAAGGTCCATTCAGAAATGATAAACACAACTACATTAAAGATGAGGGTGCCCAGAGGTGTGTGACTTTTCAGTGGTTTGAGCTCTGATTATACTCAAATTGCTAAAAATCCAATAACCAGCCCAATTAAAGGTCAAATGAATAAGTAAGCCCTTTATTAAAGCCGGTGGTGGAGAGGGGGTTTGTGCCTCCCAGACTCTTGATGATGAATGAAATTTGTGGGGAGTCTTTGTAGGCAAAAGCAGCTGGGAAACTGAGTCATTACAGAGATAAACACATGAAACACATGTTCTGGGGTTTGACACATAGTATACTTAGGTAAGGGGGCAAGTATACTCCAATAAGGGGGGACACATAGAATACTTAGATAAGCCGGGCTCGGTGGCTCAGCCTGTAAACCCGCGCCTTTGGGAGGCTGAGGTGAGTGGATTGCCTGAGCCCGTGGGTTCGAGACCCGCCTAGGCAACTTGGCGAGACCTCATCTCTATAAATCAAAAACTAGCCGGGTGTGGTAGTGTGCGCCTGTAGTTCCAGCGACTTGGAAGGCTGAGACGGAAGGATCCCCAGAGCCCAGCAGATCGAGGCTGCGGTGGCCGAGAGAGGCCATTGCACTCCAGTCTGGGCGACAGAGTGAGACTCCAACTCAAAAAGAAAAAAAAAAATTTAAAAAGTAAAAAAATAAAAAAGAATACTTAGATAAGGGGAACACCGTTAGAGCACCGGGTGGGGTGCAGGGTTGGGAGGGTTGGGAGGGTTGGGAAGATTGTTTATGAGCAAAATTTTAAAATTCTTGCATCAGCCACAGAGAAGTTTAATAACAAGTTAACAACCTGGAGACAAGTCACAAAACGGAGTTTTACATTTCAAATACAAACTTAGGTTTTAACCAACAGACTGCAAGCACTTTAAACATTTCATAAAAGATAGCAAAAACACTAAATACTTCATGATTTCTAGGGCTTTTTTGCCTTGCCATTTTGACCTGAAGTATCACTCTAACTTCTGTTCGAGGTGCTTTAATCTTCCAGTTAAAAAAAAAAAAAAAAGTTTAGATCTCTGTTTTTCTCCAAATGACAGTTTATTCTTTGTAGATGGCTCCTAGGAGTAGAGATTTCCCAGACTCACTGTATAACATGCGTCCAGTTTTTTCACCCGCTTGACTCTGAATCCACTCCAGTTTGGCCAGATACCTATTATATGTAGGTATTGTTTGAAGGTAATGATGACGATGGTGAAGTGGTGATAGTGGAGATGCAATTGTATTCATGTTAGAGTAAACATCCTCTGGATTTTAGTTTGTGGGTCAACTGGATTATTGAACTGATTAATTTCAGAGTTTGGAAAAGATAGCAGTTCTGCCCTGGGGGATCTGGAAGAACCTTTCCAAGGCCAACCAGGGAAGAAGTGAGGATCTAATCTCCTAGCTTAAGTCATGAGTCACTCCTAAGGCTCAAACCATTATCTCCTTATTCTGCTTGACATGAAATAAACTAAATAAGCAAAAAATGAAAGACGATAACGACAATAAGGAAGTAGAATGAAAATAAAGGACAGCCAGGCTCGGTGGCTCAGCCTGTAATCCCGTGCCTTGGGAGGCTGAGGTAAGTGGATTGCCTGAGCCCGAGGGTTCGAGACCCGCCTGGGCAACTTGGCGAGACCTCATCTCTACAATAAATCAAAAAAAAGAATTAGCCGGGCATGGTAGCGTGTGCCTGTAGTTCCAGCTACTTGGAAGGCTGAGGTGGAAAGATCGCTGGATCCCAGCAGGTCGAGGCTGCGGTGGCCGGGAGTGACCACTGCACTCCAGTCTGTACGACAGAGTGAGACTCCAACTCCAAAAAAAAAAAAGAGAAAATAAAGGATCAAGAAAGACATTTGAAGCTTGCATATCAAGGCCCATGTCAGAAAAATGAATAGTTTTGAAATAAGATAAAAGAAAATATTTCTTGTATCTTAAAAAGACAAGACTAGGCCGGGCACGGTGGCTCAGGCCTGTCATCCTAGCACTTTGGGAGGCCGAGGCGAGAGGATTGCCTGAGTTCAGGAGTTCGGCACCAGCCTGGGCAACCTGGTGAGACCTCATCTCTACAATACATCAAAAAATAGCCAGGCTTGGTGGCTCAGCCTGTAATCCCGCGCCTTGGGAGGCTGAGGTGAGTGGATTGCCTGAGCCCGCGGGTTCGAGACCCGCCTGGGCAGGCGAAACCTCATCTCTACAATAAATCAAAAAATTAGCCGGCCGTGGTAGCGCGCGCCTGTAGTTCCGGCTACTCGGAAGGCTGAGGCAGAAGGATCGCCGGAGCCCAGCAGGTCGAGGCTGCGGTGGCCGGAAGCGGCCACTGCACTCGTCTGGGCGACGGAGTGAGACACCAACTCAAAAAATAAAAATAAAAAAACAAATAAGCCAGGTGTGGTAGCGCACGCCTGCGGTTCCAGCTAAAGATAGACTGATCCCAGCAGGTCGCAGCTGCAGTAGCCATGATGTGATAGCCATGAGCGTGCCACTGCCCTCCAGCCTGGGCAACAGAGTGAGACTTCAACTTAAAAAAAAATTTTCTTTGAGGCTGGGCGCGGTGACTCAAGCCTGTAATCCCAGCATTTTGGGAGGCAGAGGCTAGAGGATTGCCTGAGCTCGGGGCTTCAAGACCCGCCTGGGCAACTTGTTGAGACCTCGTCTCTACAATAAATCAAAAAATAAACTGGGTGTGGTGGCGCATGCCTATAGTTCAGCTACTTGGAAGACTGAGGCGGAAGGATTGCCTGAGCCCAGCAGGTCGAGGCTGTGGTGGCTGTGAGTGTGCCACTGCACTCCAGCCCGGGCGACAGAGTGAGACTCTGACTCAAAAAGTCTTTGAATCCAATATTTCTACTTCTCAGAGTTTATCTTAAAAAATAATCAGAGATATATAGAAAAATCTTCTAGGAAAAAGTAGGAAGCACACTTGATTTCCAAGATGTGGCATCTAGTTAAATTAATGTACATCAGTCAACAAAAGGAATACCATGCTGCCATTAAAAATGTTGTAGAGTGCCAGGAGTGCAGTGCCTCACACCTGTAATTCCAGCAGTTTGGGAGGCCAAGGTGGGAGGATCACTTGAGCCCAGGAGTTCAAGACCCGTCTGAACAACACAGCAAGACCTCATCTCTACTAAAATAAATAAATATTTTTTAAAATGTTTGAATGGTATAGTGAGACATTAATTGTTTGGAAATTAACAACATTGAAAAGTAAACAGGTTGCAAGATAATCCCAGTTTCTTTTTTTTTTTGACTTGGAGTCTCACTCTGTCACCCAGACTGGAGTGCAGTGGTGGCCGCTTGCGGCCACCGCAGCCTCGACCTGCTGGGCTCCGGCGATCCTTCCGCCTCAGCTTTCCAAGTCGCTGGAACTACAGGCGTGCGCTACCATGCCCAGCTGATTTTTTGATTTATTGTAGAGATGAGGTCTTGCCAAGTTGCCCAGGTGGGTCTCGAACCCGCGGGCTCACGCAATCCACTCACCTCAGCCTCCCAAGGTGCGGGATTACAGGCTGAGCCACCGAGCCCGGCTATTCCCAGTTTCTTAAGAGGAAAAATATATACAAACTTAATTACATTATTCTAAAATTATTAAATATGCCCTTAAGTAATCTTAAATTATTAAGATAATTGATTAATAATAAATGATTATGAAATGCACCATTTTATTTGCCCCTGGGAAACAAAAATATTCTGCCTATTAAGCTATAATGAGCCATAGATTTCAGGATACATTGGGATTTCCGAGTTGTTCAAATGAAACATGAAACAAATTCTTCCACAAGACACATTGTAATATCTTGAGTTTAGGGATGTGTCTTACAATTGAGGTACACATTTAATATAGTGCTTCTTTCAGGATCTCCACCCACCTACAACTCATCAAGATCAAGAAAATATTTTTTCTTCCCTTTTTTTTTTAAGAGATAAAATTGCCCAGGCTGGTCTCAAACCCGCGGGCTCAAGCAATTCTCTCACCTCAGCTTCCCAAAGTGCCGGGATTATAGGTGTGAGCCACCGCACCCAGCCTAAGAAAATATTTAAATGTGTTCTATTTGCAGAGACAATTGGGAGCATATACACCAGAGTGTTGAGTAATTTTCTTCCAAATGGTAAGACTGCAGATAATTTTTGTCTTCCTTTGGTTTTTCCATAATTATAAATTGTTTTTAATGAGCTGAATACATTTGAACGACAACCAAAAACCTCAGCATCAGGAATTCCCAAATTCCCACCTTGTGGAGAAGTGAGCAGGGTCATTTGGGCTAAGATATGAGAGCTCTCACTAACTTCTAACTTTTCCCAAGAACAGGAGGCCCTCAGAGAGGACAGCAACCTTTATCAGCTCAAGGTCACCCTGGCGTCTCATCCACTGTAAGGTGCCATGTCCAAGAAAGGCAGCTCCTTGGTAAGCATAGCTCGCCTCCCTCTTTCACCTTCACCCCCTCCAGCACCCAAGAGGTTAATTAGGCTTTCTTAAAATGCCAGTTCCCACTCATCCACAGGGGCCACCGTGCTGCTGGAAAGACTCCTGAGACCCATTTGGAGTTCAAGAGGAAGGTGCGCCCGATTGATTGGTCATGCCTGTCAAGGGTCATGGTACCTCAGGGGGTTACCTAACAAACCCTACATATGTGTTAGGCCTGAAAGAATTTTCTCAGCCTTATTCTTGCTCTCTTTCCTTTAAGCAGACCATCTGTTTTTTCAAACCTGCAAAGTTAAAGAAATCCTAACCAGACTAAGGACTATAATTTAAGAGCCTTGGATTGCCGCTGTTAACACATAACTAAGCCTATTCTAACAAAGACACAATTCAAACGTGCAAATCAGTCTTTCACCACGCGGCATTATATTTTGAAGCTGCACATCACATACACCAATGATCCAGTAACTCCACACCTAGGATACACACCCCATGTGTCTGCTCTCCAAGAGATAAGAGCAAAATATTCATAGCAACCACTCAAGGAGAGAGGAAAAAAAAATTGTAGTTCACACACACACACACAGGGTATGTTCATTTTATTAGTTACACAAAATCATGTGAATGAATAAGAAAACAAACATTTGATTGAAAGAAGGAAGTAGCATAAAATTGTATACACTATAATATTGTACCTTCATTTAAGAGGTCAAAAACAAAACATTAAGACTAAGTTATAGATTGTTTAGAAATATGTGACTGCATGATAAAACTACTATTAAAAAAACAATAGAATATGTAACACAAAACTTAGAATAGTTATGGACAGCCATAGGATAAGACAGAGAAAGAGAAGATGCAACATATTGGCATAATCTAATTAAGTTGGTTGGGTGTTCATTTATTGCTATGCTTTATATTACATATGTTAGAAGATATAATGTATAGGACGGGCGCAGTGGCTCATGCTTATAATCCCAGCTCTTTGGGAGGCCGAGGTGAGAGGATTGCCTGAGCCCACAGGTTTGAGACCAGCCTGGGCAATTTGGTGAGACCTCATCGCTACAATAAATCAAAAAATTAGCCAGGCATGGTGGTGCATGCCTGTAGTTCCAACTACTTGGAAGGCCAAGGTGGAAGAATCGCCTGAGACCAGCAGGTCA